>BQKN01061632.1:244808-261842 GCA_022839385.1 Asparagus kiusianus | reverse complement strand
GAGAGAGAGAGAGAGAGAGAGAGAGAGAGAGAGAGAGAGAGAGAGAGGGGAGAAGAAAAACCGAAAAAAAGGAAGAAACGGAACGGAAAAAAAGAGAAAGAAAAAAAAAGGGAAGAAGATGAAGAGTCAGGAAGCATAGGTATAGATAAGGAGAGGAAAAATTGCTTTAAGCCCCCTGAACCATGAAAAATTTTGAAACAGACCTTAATAATATGAGTTATGTTTGAAAAAGGATTGGAAAATCTCTGTTGGGCCATGTCATTTACTCTACTTGTAAAGAAGTCCAATCCGAAGAATAAAAGTAAATTTTTTAGGCTTGATAAATTCCCTATAACCCCCTGTTTTATCGTAAATTACTAGAAAGTCCAAAAGCTAGTATATGAAAGTTATAAAATTTTGATAAATTACTAAAATTAACAATAAGCTCATATGTACTGCAGAACTTAATTATTATTGATTATATTTGAAATTATTAGGCTCTAGAGTATGAATTGATTTACCTATAATATATGTTTGTTCTGAATTAATAATTAGTCATATATCTTACATTATAGGTTCTGGTTGATATTCGGGAGTATAATAGTTTGAGAAAGTCGTGATCACTAAAGGTGAGTTCATTTCTCACTAGTATTTTATAAATTGAAATTGCATGAGTTTTATATTTAATTTATCTTGTGAAAAAAATAATAATAAATAATATGTCTTTTCATGTATATAAAGATTTGACCTATTTCTGTTGTGGTCTATCCTATAGTACGATGTTAGCCTCGTGCAATATATGAAAAGTCAATTTGATCTTTATGTAAAATATGAAAAATAAATTTGGCTCTCATGCAATTTTTAAAGAATTGTGGACTTTCTTTTATCTGAAAGTTTTGATGCAGTATTTGGAACATATTTCAACAGTTTAACGGATTCAAAGATTTTTCTGTGACTTAGTATCTAATAAAAGAAAAAGTAAATATCCGTAAACTGTTTTAACAGAAATGAAAAACTTTACCTTGTCAATTTTATTTGAAAATATCTGTAAATTCTGATATGCAAAGTATTTCTCATTTGACATGTGATCTTGATGTTTTCAAACCCTCAAATAGTCCACTATGGATTGGTTCTTCCTGCCATATAGTGAATGCACCTTTATTTGGCCCTTCTGTATTAGCCCTTCTGAAATCTGTTCTGGCCCCTCTGTATTTGGCCAGTAGCATATGGCAGTGTTAGGTGCATTCGGTTCCCGGGAATTATCTGTTATCTGATGTGGTTTACGCATTCCCTTGCTACTGGGCTAAAATTCGTAGCCTTAGTGTGACATATGAGGTGTTTATTGTGTTTCATGAATTACTAGCTGGAGATGTGGAGCTAAGTGTTATACGGGGCTAAGTGCTACACGGTATGAACACGGTGGGAGCCACCTCTAGAGCCCGTAGAAACCATCTCTAGAGTCCACATCGCCTAACAGTAATAGATTTGTGATTTTGAGATTTGAACGTGAATTCAAAGAACACGACTCATCAGATTTAAGATTTTGACAATTGGCTGCGAAATTGAGAAAATAATAGTCCTCTGGTTTTTGTACCCAATTTAGTAATTTGTTTTCCTTCTTAACGTTAACTTGATTCAAAAAGGGTTTGATTCCAAGAAATTTCATAGTTTATTCAGTTGCACATGAGAAAGGAAATATAATTGTTGTATTCTTTCTTAAAAATGATAATATTACGATATTTGGATCGTATTCTGCTATCTGTGAATTTCTCATGCAAAATTTGTAATTCGTTATTTCTGAGAATTATTCTTATTACTATTTTGTTAGTTATCTAGGAACTCTAGTGGGAAATGTTCTCACTGAGCGCTAGCTTATTCCGTTGTTTTTAAATTTTTTTTCAGATCCGGCATAGCTTCATAGCAGCCAAACTTTTGGTTTGAGCTTTTGGCTGAGATGCGTTATATGGAGAGCCTCTTCTTGTTGATGTTACCTTCAGCACATTTTGTTTTGTTTTGTAAAAATGCTTATAACGGTGAGCTTGTGGGCTATAAGTACCGATCATATATACATAGTGCTCTGATTTCCATCATCAGCAGGTTTATGAATATTTTTAAAATAAACTATGTGATGTGAATTACCAGGCTTGACTCATGCATAAGACTTGTCTCGTGCACGGGTCGCTGCTGTCACGTACCCCGTATTTTATGAATTTCCGCTGCAGATTTTGGGGCTTGACATCCAATCTCAGATTTAGCTCTGTTGGCGGGATTTCTCATGTTATGGTTGAAACGATGTGTCGTCCCTACTCGACCAATAGACGCTGTGATGGCATAGGTCATCTATCTAGCAGTTTTATTAGCTCATGGAAAGCCCATAAACTTATTTTCAGCTATCATAGGCTGTATACAGTATGGTCTAAGGGAGCTATGCCTTGATTTTATTCAAGTGAAGGAAATAGACTCTAAGGGGGAAGAAGAGTGTGGTTACTCCTAATCCTCGAGTACCATTACCGTACACTTATCTGATGGCATGGTATGTCTCTCATTGTCCTCCTCTGATGAGTGCAGCAGCTTCTTCTGACGAGGGATTCATCCCGTTTGTGCAAAGGCTGGAGAAAGCCACTTGGGACGGGACATATGTGGTCAAGGTCCGTCGCATTTTATCGAGGGACCTTAATTATCATATCTTCATATGCTTCCCCGACTTCGAAGGTGGTAGGTACGGGCAGCTATTTCAAGACACCACGTGTCCGAACGGATTTACTCAATTAAATGGGGGAGTCTTTCGCTGGTTACTGAACATAAGGCCAGACTACTTTATATTCAAACAAAACGAGAGATGCATAATCGAGCCGTACCAACCATACCAGTTCGTTCGGCAATTTGGATATGACCAACTCTACATTGGGAATCCGAGAAGTCAACTTGCTGTCGTTGGTAATTTATATGAAGGAGCATGAGCCTGATACTACTCAGTGGCGGGTTGTACAGGAGCCAAGTTTAGGCTACCTTACAAAACGTCTAACTCTTACACTTCAATGGCTTTTTGTAGTTGGTTCTATCCAGCTTCAAAGATGACTGATTACAAAGTGAATTTCTTGGGTTTGCGAGAAATCAGGATAATGTATTTGTCCAGAAAAGGTTCTCGTGTATCCCGACTGAAAGGGATCAACGAATTCCTATCTTATGAAGATGATGCTGAAGAGGGGCACCAGGGTTCGGAGAATATTCCAAATGGAGAACCTAGGACTGTTGAAACTCCAAGAACGCGAGCCGCTGGCAAAAGGAAGAAGAGGGTCGGCTTGTAAAGCGAACCCACAGAAAAGTATTGGTGGACTCTCCTCTACAGAAGTTAATGGCAGATGCTATGAAGTCGAGGAGAGTGGCTGAAGAAGATGTTTCCCATCGGGCTGAACCCATTTCAAAGGAGCCTGCTTTGTCTAGTGAGTCATCTTATCATTCCATAGATGACTACGAGGAAATTAATGAGTCCCTCTATGGAGATATTGGGTCCTTCTCAACTGCCAACCTTGGTCAGGCCTCATCATAAGATGTTGTCACCACCATTGCTCATGCTGAGAAAGTTATACCACCTATATTTATGTTGGTGGAAGAGGACGAAGGACACCAGGAAGGACGCTCTTCTCCTCCTTCTTCGGCATTTATGCCATCTATCGGGGATCCGAAACCCAGTCCCATGACAGGGCTTATAACGAAGCCAACCACCACCTCTGAGTCATTTGCAGATGATGATGAAGAAGCAGTAGATTGCGAGGCTTCTTTAAATGTTGATGAGGCTGGTGCTTAGGTGAGTGACGGGGAGAGCAATCAAGGCGATGATGGATCGAGTGGTTGGGATATCCCGCCGCCCTCGTTTTCCCACAAAGCTTCTCCTTACGTCCCTCTTTCATGTGAAGGTAAGTGTCGTCAGGTCTTTATGTTTTCATAATGATCCTTTTCGTGTTTTAATAATTTCTTTTTGTGCAGGCTCTCCGGCTCCAACAACTAAGGAGACAACGACTATACCTCTTGCTGACACAATAGAAGGGGTACCAGTCTAGTCTCCAACTCAAGTGATCGATAGGCCTGTCACTATGTTTCCGATGGATGGAGTCACTGGTGTGTCCACAGATCAATCAACTTACAAGGTTACAGCTGCTGAACAAGGGACAACAGAAACTCCTCTGCCGGAACTACAACTAACGACCGCTCGTTTGTCGATCCCACTTAGGCCATTGCCAATAGAGAAAGCTCCGTTTTCTTCTTCAATGGGGGAACTTGAGGTCCTTCCATCTAGCCCTTCACAGCTAGATGTCGTTATACCTTCTCCCGTTTCCTCTTCCTCAACACCCCTTTCCCTTTTACCGGGTTCTGCTATTGTAGAGACCTCAGTACCCTCTTCAGCTTCATTGAGTCCAATAGTTGTCCCCACTTTACTTAAGATTTTGATGGGGTAGCTGGAGGACATGATGAAGGTGACAATTGAAGAGGTTAGCGCTAGGAGAGCTTCTTTTGACTCCTTCAAGCCTATTTTACTAAACTGTCTAAACGGCGTTCGATGTGTGGATAATGGTCCATGGCTTCGTCGCTGCGCCGATAGCGTCACATGCTTAGAAGGAGATCTAAAAGCTCTGGAAGAGCTACATCACACTGACCTGCAGGCTCCAATCGCTTTTACTTTCGACATTCTCAAAGCTAAAGCCACCCAAACATATGAAGTTATGAAAGAGGGCTTAACTAAGAAAGAGCTCGAAGTAGCTTTTTTGGAGGGTCAGTGTGCCCAACGACACGAAGCTATGAATGTTTCAAACACTTTAGTAGCCACCGCTCGTGCTGAGATTGACCAACTAAAAGTGGAGTTAGCTCGGCGTGAAGCCGATCTAATCCGCGAAGAAGGCGTTTTGCGACAGCTCATCCTTGAGAATGTAAAGACTTATGCCACTAACCGGATAAAGGTCTCGGCATTCAAGAAAGCTCAGGATGAAGTTGCCAACGCGACGCCTAATGATGCGTAACTAAGGGGGAAAGCTGAAGCCAATGTGTTAACTACTCATGAAGAAAAGCTTTCTTCTATGAAGTCTCGGCTAGCTTCCTTTCTATTGATAGACTCTTAAGCTGAATATATCAACTATCTTGTATCACTTTCTTTTTATTTGAATAAAAGTGATATTGATTTTTCACTATTTCGTGCATGTGTTATTTTCTGCCTTGAAATAATGAGTTCATTTGTGAAATGTCAGAGGTGTAATGTTAACTTAGCATATATTTCCATAATAAGCCTGCTTCAGACAATTCTCTTTATTATCTTTTACGATAATTCTAGAAGATGTCTATTTGCTGGTGATATATGTTTGTCACCCTATTTAGAATAGGATTGACAATTTAACTTCTTCCTGTGTTATATTAGTTTAAACACTGAAAGAAATTAACAGGTACCATAAGTGTAATATTAACTTGGCATATGTTTTCACTTAGAGTGAAATTTAGAAATTTTCTATTCTATTACTAGGATAATTTTAGAAAATCTCAATTCCGTTGGGGATATTATAATGAAAGCTTGCTATTCTTGTTGAAAAGAATTAACAAGTTCATTGGGGGAGGTGACTGTTAGAGGTGTAATATTAACTTAACAATATTTTGTGGACCTATTGCTCTATTGAATGGAGACAATAAGTTGATTTGGTTGTCAGATGTGTGATGTTAACGTGACAGGAGTGATTGTCAGAGGTATGATGTTAACTTGACGATATGATTGTCAGAGGTGTGATGTTAACGTGACAGGAGTGATTGTTAGAGGTATGATGTTAACTTGACGATATGATTGTCAGAGGTATGATGTTAACGTGACGGGAAAGTATTACGATCGGGGCAACTTTGAGGACTTATCGCTCTTTTGATGAGAATTGATAAGTTGATTTTGTCAGAGGTGTGATATTAACGTGATAGAGAAAATGTTGCGATCGGGACAACTTTGAGGACTTAACGCTTTTTTAAAGAGAGTCGATAAGTGGATTTTGTCAGAGGTGTGATATTAACGTGACGGGAAAATATTACGATCATGGCAACTTTGAGGACTTATCGCTCTTTTGAAGAGTCGATAAGTGGATTTTGTTAGAGATGTAGTGTTAACATAACAGAAACTTTGTTGTGATTTGAACAACTTTGTGGACCTATCATCCTATTGAAAATGATTGATAAGTTGATTGTCAGAGGTGTAGTATTAACATGACATGTTTGTACTTATGATTTGAACAAGATTTTGAAGACTTAACGTCTCGCTGGAGAAGATTGCGATTTAAGCAATTTTGAGGACCTATCATCCTATTGACAAGATTGATAAGTTGATTGTCAGAGGTGTGATATTAACGTGACAGAAAAATGTTCTTGTGACTTGAACACAAACTTGGGGGACTTAGCGTCTCGCTGGGGAGAATTGCTAAGTAATTTATCACCGGAGCGATGAATTTTGATATTTAAAGATGATTTAAAAACTCATCATTCTGCTGACGAGAATTGATAAGTTTGTCATTTATTACTCTATTGAGGAGAGTTAATAAATTGATCGTGATTTGAATAATTTTGAGGACTTATTGTTCTATTGATGAGAATCAATAAGTTGGTTTTTACAGAGGAATTATTGTCACATTGGGGATTATGCAAGCTAAATTCAAATCCTGTGGGGGTGATGGTTGTCAGAAGTGTAATGTTAACTTGACGACAACAGAGAATTTTATCAGCTGAATTAGTTTTAACTCTACTGAGGAGATACAGAGGTTTAGCAACTCTCTGTTAAAGGAATTCATGAGCTTAGACAATAAGTGTCATGTTTGAGAACGCCAGGGTGAGACCTTCATTTAGAATGGTTTGGACGCAAAGGTGAGCTCTGCGTTAAAGGTTCGGAACGCAGAGTTCAAATCTACGTTAAGAACACTCCTAACACAAACCTAGGCCTAGCATTTAGAATTTGAACGCAGGGGTGAGCCCTTCGTTTAAAATGGTTTGCACGCAAAGGTGAGCTCTACGTTAAGGTTCATAACACGTGGTTAAAGTCCATGTTAAGAACTCCTATAACGCAGGCCTACGCCTAGCGTTTTGGGAATTTGAACGCAGAAGTGAGCTCTGCATTAAGATTAAAGTCCAAAAGACTTTTATCCATTAATGCTGAAGATAGTATTTCTAAAAAATGGTTGGGATTCTCTCCTAAAATCCCACACCACTTTAACAGCTTGACGGCTGTTATAAATAGACCTGTGTGGTCACGTCAAGAGTCATTCAACTCTTTTTATTTTTGGCTTAATTCCAAGAACGAGAGCCCTCATTTAATTTTGACCACATCTCCGATGAATCTCATCTTCTCCGATCAACCACTCTAATGGCGCCAAAGAAGATGAGTTCTGGCTCTAAGAAGGTCGTCGGAGCGACTTCTGAGATGTTGTCGGCTAAGGGCGCCGGTGCAAGATGACTCGTTCTTGATGAAAACGCAGAGTTGGGACTCTGTGTTAGGATTGAAACGCAAAGTTGGGACTCTGTGTTAGGATTAAAACGCAGAGTTGGGACTCTGTGTTAGGATTGAAACGCAGAGTTGGGACTATGTGTTAGGATTAAAACGCAGAGTTAGGACTCTATGTTAGGATTGAAACACAGAGTTCTGACTCTGTGTTAGTTGTGAAATTTGGATGCAGGTCTTGGCCATTGCGTTTAGCATGCATGTCTTGACCTCTGCGTCAGACTTATAACACGTGGCTTGACCTCTATATTTGGATGTTGTAACATAGGGTTTGACCTCTGTGTTTGAATATTAGAACGTAGGGTACGACCTCTGTGTTTGAATATTAGAACACAGGGTCTGATCTCTGCGTTTGAATATTGGAGCAATGTACGACCTCTGCGTTTGAATATTGGAACGCATGGTCTGATCTCTGTGTTTGAATATTAGAACGCAAAGTATGACCTCTGTGTTTGATTATTGGAACGCAGGGTTTGATCTCTATGTTTGAATATTGGAACACAAAGTACGACCTCTGCGTTTGAATATTGGAGTGCAGAGTCTGATCTCTACGTTTGAGGATTATAACACAGGGTCTGACCTCTGCGTTTAAGACTTAACATATGGGGTTTGCTCTTTATGTTTCAGTCCGTTCATTTAGCTTTATATTAACAGCTTGCCTTGGTTGCTGATCTTTGCTTCTTGTTTTTGCAGTGTTCTTTCCTAATGTGCCGCTTTCACAAGAGCATCACTTCGGCTATATCGGTGGTCCTGACAAGGGAGAAGTTTTTGGCTTCCGTGGAGAGGTTCCATTATGCACTTTTCCTGATTCGGAGAGGACCCATATGCTTAGATTTGCCCGATGTTCTACTCTTAGGGTGTTGATCACTAATTTTGATTTGGAGACTCCGGCCGGCCACGACCTGTTCCCGTAGCTAGTGTTTATATTTAGGGATCATATGGCGGTTGACGATAGCCTTATCTATGTAGAAGACTCAAAGCTTCCATGTAGAGTCAACAACCGCTTTCTCTTCCTCCCTAGCATGCAGAGGATGTATCCGTTATCCTACTTTTTGAACATCAGCTGTCGTCGGGGCTTGGCTTTTGATCTTGTTCAGGAGAAGGAGAATGTATCCCTCGGATTCGGCCGACGAGCCCGTACGCAAATTGGGGGGTAGCTTAAAGGCCTCAGGCTAGGTAAGTTTGAGAAGAAGGATCTTTCTCTGGAAGTACCTCTTTTAGCGAATGTTTTCATCCGCCGTTTCATGGCTGCCAGGGGTAAATTCCCTGCACAGACGTTCAGATCCCCAGGATGGGTTTGTTTCTGAGAAGGAGGTTGGTAGACCAGGATGGTAGATTTTGTTCTTGAAGAACTTAAGGAGCAGCTCGCTCAATCGGGTCTGACGATCCCGGTGTTGGCCATCGGACGAGGGGTTGTTCAAAGTTACCCAACTTTTTTCGCCATATTGGAGAGGTACAACTCTAATAGTTGCACGTTCTTTACACTTGTCAGGGAGTTAGGCTTCGCTCTCCAAGAGATGTAGGTTGTTTCAGGGTTGCCGTTTGGTCAAGTACCCTATGAAGAGTTCATTCCTGCCACCGAAGAACTCTCCGTTTTGAGGGTGGCGTATCCGGAAATCTACACCACTTTCTAGGAGGTGATGTGTCACTTTCACATATGCACTCAGATTGTCGGGATGCGCGGAGGTGGCATCATGCACACTGCCTGAGCAGATTATCTCTTCTAAAACTTAAGTCAGAAAGGTGAAGCTATGACTCGCTTGGATGTCGTCTCTCTTAAAGGCGTTAAGAACCGTATTAAGGCTTCTAATGCCAGCTACAAGAACGAGCACGTGGAGGATGAGTTTGAGGCTGGAGTCAAATTTAAGAGTTTTCACTACCAAGCCACAACTTCTATATCCGACACAGCTCTTCTCGCTGGTTTCCTCATGATATGGCTAAAACGGTGTATAGTGCCATCGAAACTAGTCGAGGCCATATTAGATGAGGTTGTGTATCCAGCTGTCTTATTAGATCACGGAAGATCGGTGAGTCTCCTTACCACCATGGTGAGTTGCATACAGAGTGGCTTGCGGGCGTTGACTTCTGAACTTGTCGACGTTCGAGAAATAACCACTGCTAGGAAGAAGACTTGGAGGACCTCTCAACCTCGTATTCCTGTGCCATACACTTACTTGATGGCCTGGTTTGTGCTACATTGCCCCCCATTGATGGCGGGGGTTGTTGAAGGTGGTGACGCTTCTGTTCCCTTTGTACAGAGACTGGACTCGGCTATGTGGACTAGCCTCTACATAGTCAGAGCTCGACAGATTTTGTCTCAGGGAGACAATTATAGAATTTTCTGCTACTCTCTCAACTTTGATGCCACTGATAATGAGGGTATCAGGTTTTTGGATATAGGATTTGAAGGCTTTACATCCCTAGAAGAGGGCGTCTTCAGGTGGCTCCTCTCTATCTGACTGGGTTACCTGGTGTTCCGGTTAGGTAAGATGTGCGTAATTGAGCCTTACGTGCCTTCCCGATTCGCTAGACAATTTGGGTATGACCAACTGTACGTTGGCAACCCTAACCTAGAGCTAGCCCAGGTTGGAAATTTATGTGAAGGTGCTCGTGTGTGGTACTTCTTCTTTGCAGGAGGGACCCACGCACATTTTACCCTACCTAATTCACCACCTAGCTGCTCAGCCATTACGAACTTTCGCGATTGGTATGAAAGGGCTTCCCAAATCTCAGAATTTGACATATACACCTCATGCATAAATGAGATCTGGGAATTATATAAGTCAAAAAGTGGTTCTAGCAGGACTGGACTACCAGGGGTAGAGGATTACTTATCCTGTGAGCGAGAAGCGGCCGGTGCCGGAGAGGCTCGAGAAGAATTGCCCGCCATTGAGCCTCCTGAAGAAAAGATCCCTATAAGGGTTAAAGAGGAGTCACTAGTTGCTGATCCTCTTCCAATGCCGACTCCAGCTGATATGCCTGTTGAGACTTCCCTTGCTGATTCTCGCAAGAGAAAAGTTGCCGAGAAGCAAGCCCTCACCGCAGCGGAAGCTGAGGAATATGAGAAGCGGGTTATGAAGAGGCTACCCATTGCTGCTAAGAACTCCAAAGGGTGATGAAGTCTGCACTCATCATGCAGAAGAGTATTCCATCGACTCCCTCTACTCCTGATGGAGTGGGGACTGAGGAAGTGTTGCATGTTAGGGGGGTTTGGAGCCTACTCCTCCTGTTGTGACCCAAGGTGAGGGTTCACATGAAGAATCTCTTCCTAAGGCTATTCCACTATCCGCCCTAACTGAGTTCATGGGCTTAGAATACCCGATTGCCCTTCCTCCTCGTTCGAAAGTTCTTAAGGAGAAGAGCATTGAACACTTGGAGATGACAATGAGGTTTGCGGTTGATATCATCAGCCTTGGGGAAGTTACTTTTGAGCGTTTCAGGCCCCTCCTGACCAACTGTTTGAAGCAGATCGAGGGTCACGGCGATGTGTCGTGGGTTGAGCGCTGTCGGGAGAGCATTATTCTATTAGAATCAGAATTAGCAGCCTTCAAGGAGTTACAACGTGCTGACTTAAATTTTGAATTGGAGTAGGCTCTCTCTTTGGCTCACATCTCCAGGACACACCAACAGGAAGTCCTTCGTAGAATTTTATCGGAAAAAGAGACCCACGTAGCAAATTTACAGGAGCAACATGCTAATATACATATTAAAATTGGCAATCTTGCTATTGGTGTTCGTGACGTTGAGGCTGCTGTTATCTGAATGGAGGTCGAGTTGGCTCAAAAGAAGGCCCAGTTAGCCCAAGATGTCGCTACCATGAAAGAACTTTCACTTTAGTGTGAAAGAGTCTTTAAGAGCTACTACGACGAAGTAGATGCTTCTGATGGGCTCCGAAAAGAGCTTGCCACTACAACACCGACTGAAGCCGATCTTATGAAAGAAATTGAAGAACGAGTTCAAGCGGCTCACGAAAAGAAGTTATCTGCTTTCAAATCTAAGCTGAGGTCTCTCAAGCTGATGAGTCCTAGAGCTTAAGTTTTGTGCCGCTCGTAGCTTAGAAGATAATTTTGTATCATTTTCATTTCAATTGTCATCACTTTTGTATCAAGTTATCAATATTGAATAAAAATGATATCATTTTTACCTTTCATCGTCTCTCTTATTGAATTTCAATTTAAGACAATGAAAAATATTACAAATGCCATAGGTGTAGTGTTAACTTAACATAAGTTCAAAATTTTCTTTATTACTACTTAGAATAATTCCAGAAAATTTTAATCGTCAGAGGTATAATGTTAACTTGATGATATACAAGCTAGGGAAGAATAAACCTGGTTAGTTTTTCCTCCATTTATCCCACTTCTGAATGGGCAACCCCTAGTCCAATCTGGCTGAGGATTTGAGAAAAAGGGGGCTCTATGGTTTACGGGAAGTATCTCTTGAGAAACTTTCCGTTAATTGGCATAATGAGCCGGTCACCCTTTTGATCGATGAGGCGATAGGCTCCATTCAAATAGACTGACTCTATCATGAAGGGCCTTTCCCATTTGGGATTAAATTTCCCTTTGGTCTTATGTGTCATCACCATGGGTCGTCTGACAGCTAAGACCAAATCACCTTTCTTGAAAATCCGCTCCTTCACTTGTTGTAAGCTTTAGAAATTCGAGCTTGATATAACTCGATCTGCTGCTGAGCTTGGAGTCGTTTGTCGTCTAGAACTCCAAGTTCCTGGAGATGCAGTTGATGTTTTTCATCCTCTGTCATTTTGGTCGCGAGGGTGACTCTTAGAGACGGGATCTGGATTTCTAATAGTAATACAGCTTTGCCATCATATACCAAAGAGAAAGGGGTAGCTTTTGTAGGGGCCCTCACTGTTGTGCGGTAGGCCCACAGACATTCACCAAGTCTTTCGTCCCAATCACGTTGGCTCTTGGAAATGATTTTTTTGAGTAGCTTCACAATGGTCTTGTTAAAAGCTTCTGCAAGGCTATTGGCCGACGGATAATATATCGTAGATGCGATGATTTGGATTCTAAACTTATCATAGAATCTCTAAAATCCATAACCGACAAATTAGGTCCCATTATCGTGAACTATCCGGCTCGGGACTCTAAATCGGTAGATGACGTGATGCTTGATGAATTTGATCACATTCGAAGCTTTGACTTCTTTCAATGGGATTGCTTCCGCCCATTTGGAGAAATAGTCGGTTATGGCCAAGATGAACCGATGTCCTTTAGAAGTTGGGGGTGTGATGGGCCCGACAATATCCATTCCCCACATCTCAAACGGTCATGATGCTGATATTGGATGTAAATTCCCTGGTGCTTGATGGATGAAGTCACCATAAATTTGGCATGCGTGACAGTGTTTAACGTAGTCAATCGCGTTCGAGAACATCTTTGGCCAATAATAACCAATTCGTTGGAGGCGGTCCCCTAATTTAATTTCGGGTTGATGAGCTCCGCACATCCCGTCATGAGCTTCTTTGAGAGCCTCTTTCGCTTCCTTTCTAGAGAGACAACAAAGTAAAACTCCATCATGTGATTTACGATATAAGGTTTGAGAAACCGCATTATAGTAGAATCGGAGGGCCTTTCGTTTGATGACGGCTGTTTCCTAGGAATTGTCGGGTAAAATTCTATATAGGACATAGTCGATATATGGAAATCTCCAATCCCTGGGTTCAAGTTCCAGTGTGGTTGCGCAAACTTCTTCTGATGTCTCTTTGTTTGAGCGATGATCTACAGGAAGCTTGGGGTAATACAATTCACGTCCCATGACAAGGATTGTTGCCTCTGCCCCTGGTGGCAGTGCCAATGAGGTTTCTAATGAGGCTAAAGCATCTGCATAAGTGTTCTGGGCTTGTGCAACATATTCAATGAAGAATCTTTCCAACTTTTGAGCTTGCTCTAGCACTGCGAAGTAATATGGGAGCAAATCCTCGTTACGCACTTCATATTCTCCTCGGACTTGAATTACGATAAGTTGAGAATCACCATAAGCCTCAAGGTACCAAATGTTAAGTTCCTCAGCAAATTGTATTCCCAATAGCAGAGCATTATACTCAGCTACATTGTTGGTGCATGGCTCGATAAAAGAAAATCCTTTAGGGATCACATGACCGTTTGGAGAAATGTGTACCACCCCCACTCCAGCAGTGATTACTCTATACGGGTTTGCCCTGGATACACCATCAAAGAATAATTTCCAGATTTGTATAACCTCTTGGGCTACACACACTTCGGTAGTTTCGTCAGGAAAATCCTCATACAATTTAGAAGACCCTGGTATCAGATGATCGACCAGGAAATCTGACAAAGCTTGACCTTTAACTGCCTTATGGGGCATAAATTGCATGTCGTATCGTGATAGGAGAATCGCCTACTTTGCTTGTCGGCAATTCAGAGAAGATGGTTTTGTCATAAGGACTCTCAGAGGATTTACCTTGGAGATGACATGAATTGTTTGTCCCACAAGGTAATGTCGCATATTTTGGACAGCAAATACCAAGGCGAGATCTTTTTCTACCGGATTGTACCAGTGTTCAGCTCCCATCATAGTTCTACTTAGGTAGTAGATAGCCTGCTCCTGTCCTTGGTCATTATTTTGGGCTAATAGAGCTCCAAGAGAATGATCCATGGATCTCACGTATAACAAGAACAGTTTTCCTAATATCGGGGCCATAAGGATAGGTGGTTGAGTAAGGTAGCTCTTAATTTCCTCAAACGCTTTCTAGCATTCTCCATCCCAAATGAAGGATACTACTTTCTTCATGAGCTTAGAGAAAGGTTAGCAGCGCCCCGAAAGATTAGATATGAATCTCCGGATGTAAGCGAATCTGCCTTGCAAACCTCTGAGTTCTTTGAGATCTTCAGAGGTGGCATATCTTGAATGGCATGAACTTTCTCTAGATCGAGGGAAATTCATTTGGATGTGACTATAAATCCTAGGAATTTTCTGCTCGATACCCCAAGAAATGATTTGGTTGGGTTCATCTTCAGCTGATGTGTTCGCATGATGTTGAACATTGTTTTCAGATTTGTAAGATGGTCACCTTTGTGTTGACTTTTCACTGATATATCATCAACGTAACACTGAATCTTTTTATGTAAATGTTCATGAAAGATTGTGTTCATTGTACGTAGATAGGTAGCACCTGTATTCTTCAGTCCGAAGGGCATCACTATGTAGCAATACACCCCAACGGTGTTCTAAAAGCAGCATACTTTTCGTCTTTAGGGTCCATCTTGATTTGATTGTACCCGGATAATCCGTCTATAAAAGACATCCTCTCATATCTGCAAGTATTATCGATCATGACATCAGTGATGGGGAGTGGAAATTCGTCTTTTGGACAAACTGCGTTAAGGTCACGAAAGTCAATGCATATTCGGACCTTACAATTTTTCTTGGGAACTGGAACATTGTTGGCTACCTGTAGGCTGTCTAAAAATTACAATGGATAGCTGATTAAAACAAGCCCCTACGATGGAGGTCACCATCAAATGACTTTCAAATCACCGCAAACACGACCTCATTTCTGAGATGATTGATCTTGATGGCTGCGACAACAGCATGACTAATAGAGATGCTGATGAGCAGTGTAATGATTTGAGAAATAAAAGGTTGGACTTAGTTAGTGAGTTGCTTGGTAGAGGGTTGTAGGCAAATATTCATCTAAAAGATACCATGGATGTTGATTCCCGTCTAAGCTCCTACAACGAAGGCTACAATCAAATAGTTTTCGGGTCGATAAACGAAGAAACTGCGAATGGAGGCCTTTTCACATAGATCGAGAAGGGTTACAATTCGACGACACTTCCGACAACTGATGGAAACTCTATTCAGCAGTCTTCACAATCTACAGTGAAGGTTACAATTTGACGACTTTCACACTCCACCACAGCTAAAGTGAGGATTACAGAACAACAGTCTTTGCAACACCTTACAGAAGAAGTTACAAGTCAACAAACTTTTTCTAAAATGCGGAAGTCATCTCCGCGTCACAAATATGGAACAGCAGGCGACCCCCGCGTTTCCAAGTCACAAATTAACGTGAGCGACCCTCGCGTTCGTGGGAGTTCAACCCACACCGACCCCCGCGTCACCAAGTAGGCGACAAGTCAAAACGTGAGCGACCCTCGCGTTTATCAATGTTCAGCTAACACCCAACCTCGCGTCTCAATCCTAAGACACGAAGTTGGGTTCTGAACGCCAAATTGGGCGTTTGACTTGTTCAAACACAAGTCGAACAGTTTCAGAACTGTTTCCCACGATCCGAGGGAATCACGCCCACGTAGGAGCGGATTTAGAGGGCAGTTACACCTCTTATCCCCCTATATAAACTCAACAAACTCAACTGAGTTAAGGGCGGACGGGTTGGATTTTGGCAGGAGGGATTCTCAGTATCTAAACCGCACGGGTTTGGAGGTGATTGAAGATCTCAACCACTCAGGTTTCCACAGCAGCAGTGAAATCCTTGGAGATAAGATTTTTGAATCAATCTCAGGAGATCAGATCCGAGAGGATTCTTCGACAACAGATAAAAGCTTGATCATCAACCGAATTTTCGGTTCTAACAACTCTATCTACAGAGTTTTAACTCGTTCAGAGTTCTTAAACTCATTAAAGAGTTACGTATAAAACTTCTTGCAGAAGTTCATCGTTCCCACGAGATAATAGTACGGTCGGATCGTCAACGGAGAGCAAATTCGACGCAAGCAATCGAAGGAGGCATTCCATCGCTACCGAGAAGAACCCAGTTTTAAACAAAGGGGAAGAACTAATTTCGTTCTCCTCTCTTTTGTAATCAAGTTGTAATCGAGATCAAAGGAATCAATTCAAATTTTCTTTTATCTTCTTTATTACAATTTTCCTACATACAAAAGATGGCGACTCCGCTGGGGACAAGCTTTTCCGATGAAGAAGTGGTGGCGCAGTCCGACGTCCACCTCATGGGAACGACAGTAGAAACTCTCATCGTGGAGTTTGATCAAGCAAAGTATGAGGAAGCATTATCCTCTGGATCGTTTAGCCCCAAGGCTAAGCGCGATGCACGCAAGACCTCCAAGAAGGTCAATTCTGTTGTCGAAGTGCCGAAGAAAGCCCTCTCCTTCGGCCAGGAACTCAAGCTGGCTCTGCAGGCGGATTGTCCCACCTTCGCGTCAGCCCAACGTGCTTCGGGCCACAAACGGCCTTTGGAAGAGACGAGTCCTGTGAACGTCAATGACGTTGCTGCTAAGGCTTTGAGACAAGCCAAAAAGAACGCTGCTCGCCGACGGAGAAGATCCATACGACGAGCACACTTACGAGAAAGCCGATTGTTAACCCAACGCGAACATCGCGTTACTGAAAATCCAATCGAGCCTAGCGTTCCCAAAGAAGAACGCTCATTGCGTGGCAATGAGCCTAACTATGAACCTAGGCTAATACAGCTCAAACGCGACCCTGAGTGGCGCGTTGTTCAAACAAAACGCAGCCCTCAGAAGGGAGCAGTCAAAACTAAACGCACCCCTCAGGGGCGCGTTCCAATTGAACATGACTCT
>BQKN01061632.1:185288-244798 GCA_022839385.1 Asparagus kiusianus | reverse complement strand
TCAGGGGCGCGTTCCAATTGAACATGACTCTCAGGAGTCTGTTTCACCAACCAAACGCGACCCTCAGGGGCGCGTTCAACCAAAACTCGACCCTCAGAGGTCAAGTTCTTCATTTAAACGCAGGCCTCGGCCTAGTGTTTACAAATCTCAACGCGACCCTCGCGTTATGTCTCAAGAACACGATCTTCAAGGGGTCCGTCAGGTTCAAAAAGGTCAGCGTGGCTTTAAAATTCACGTTCGACAAGAACCAACCTCACCCACCCAAGGGCAGGGGGTTCCATCTCCACCTCCTAGCCCGGGGAACGTTTCCTCCCAAATTCCTGACTTACGGGAATTATTGTCGAGAGGAAAATCAACAACACAAGCAGCTCACTCGTGTCAATATGAGAGGCTCATCTCGGCAGTCCTGTCAGAATGCCCTTGTTGTGCATCCGCACCTCGGCAGTCAGTATTCGATAGGTTGACAAACATTGTTAGGCCAGCCAAACGACAACGCCGCAACAGAAAGAAGACAACTGAAGCGGAATACTCTCAGGTCACTATCAACATGATCGGCCGAGGGAAGGCCTCGCATGTTGATTCTGACGAATCACAAGAGAGTCATCCACCAACTGTCCGAGAAATTTGTGACCAGTTCGAAGGAGTATATCAGAATACTCGGACTCGGACGGGAACTATTCGCCCGGTTGACTATCAAAAATTAGCCAAGGGCATTACAACAAGTGAAGAACATTCGGCAATAGCCGAATCTCAATCTTCAAGCTCTGTTGGAGCACGCGAGGTTTCCGCTTACACAACAGGGAACCACGAAGACATAGCCAAAAGAGTGGACGAACATAGTGTCATACTCCAGACGCAATAGGAAACACTTCTCCAATTAAAGGAGATGTTGGCCCAGCTTCTTGCTGAAAAAAGCCACAAACCTGAATCTTCCCGGAGAACAACTTCGAAGGGAAAACAAAGAGTGCACGAACATTCAGATCGTGAGACTCACAATCTGGGATCTTCTTCCGAAGGTGAGAGGGAGATAGAAAAGGAACTGCACCCTCAATCCACCAAGGTGGATGAACTGGAGGCTCGCCTCAACGCAATCGCCAACAGAAGCGAGCTTCGCGAAGAGGGAGTAGTGCGGCCTTACCCTGCTGAGTGGGATACAACTCCCTACCCACCAAAGTTCAAGGCCCCTACATTGCAACCGTTCGATGGCACGGGATCACCAAATCAGCACATCTACTACTTCAAATCCCAAACTGGAGACGTAGTAGCGAATGATGCTATCCTGACCAGGTTATTCATCGGTACCCTTAAGGGTGTCGCTTTCGAATGGTTCATGAAGTTGCCTGCTGGATCTATCCAGAAATGGGTAGATCTGGAAAGGCTATTCTTGGCCAGATTCTTTGAGGACGATACAGAGGTCTCAGTCCCAACTCTTCTTGCCACTAAGCAAAGGAAAGGAGAGTCGATCAAGACCTATGTAGAAAGATTCCACAGCATGGCATTGCGATGCCCCTCAGGTATGACTCAATCAACTCTGGTTGAAACTTGCAGGCACAACCTGCAGACCCAACTCCTCGCTCAGATGGGAGTAGTAGAGTGTCGCTCCTGGAGACAATTAGTTTCGCAAGGAGAACAAGCAGAGGAGATAGTGGCGCGAGTCAAAGCTGAAGAAGAGCCACAACCCAAGCCACAACAACAACGCAATCAGCAAAATACCCAACGGTCTAAGGGGAAAGAGACTTTAGCAGCCGACTACACTCGAGTACCACCGCCTACCAAGCAAGGCAAAGCGCCAAATCAACAAAGAGCGCCCAAACAATATTCGTTCAAAGAGGAGCATGTGGATACCTTATTCCAATTGCTTCGAAAGAACAACAAACTCCAGTTGCCTGAAATCAGGAAACCAGATGAAGCGGGAAAGGTTGATGATCCCAACTATTGCCGTTATCACAGATTCCTTGGACATCCTACCAAGAAATGCTATGTCTTCAAAGACATCTTGCAGAATTTGGTAAACGTTAATGTGCTCACCTTGAAGCCAGAGCAGAAGACCATATCCACTAATATGATAGCGGTCCAATTTGGTGACTTTCCCCCGGTGGTAACCGCGAACGGTGTTGTACCCATCCGCAAGGGAGAAATACACCTAAAGAATGCTGACTTGCATAGTCAGAAGGACAGGGGGTTGGTGCCCCTCACCACCCCAAAAGGGGAAATCATGTGGGTCCACCCTGACTTGCTTGGAGATCAACAGTGGACGAGCACCTCGTCCAGAAAGAAGGGAGGCAAGGCTAAATCGTCCAACATGATTAGCCCCTCCATTGCCGAAAACGATGACCACCTCAAACCTCTTACTGATTCAGAAGAGGAGAGGATTGTCCTGGCAGCATATCCAGGAGACAACCTTGGCACTCGGTCAGGAAAAGCCTATTTGAGGGATTACGGCCAGAATGCTCAAGAGGTGGAAGAATAGCCCCAAGACGCTGGGGGTTCTGTGCCGAAGAAGCCGATCGACAAAGGCAAACAAAAAGAGCTCCGGTTCAATAAAAATCTTCACCAGGAACTCGGGGAGTCAAGTGCTCCCTTTCAATTCAACGTCATGGCACAATTGGCCAACATACCGGCCAGAATCACTTTATACGAGCTCTTGAAGTTATCTAAAACTACCAAGGAAGCTCTGATCGAAGCTTTAAAGAATACGGAGAGCTTTATTACACAAGTCACTCGGATTCCTGAGGCTTCTGATGATCAAACCTGTCTGCAATGCCTGCAAGCGGCAAGAAGTCTACCATGCATATCATTCACACAAGAAGACATGCAGGTCAAACACGAACATGACCGACCACTGTACTACACAGGGTATATTGGATCTTCGGAAATCAGTCGTGTTCAGGTTGACCCGGGCTCCGCACTCAGCATCATGCCCTACAGGGTCATGCAGGTATTAGGGATTCCTATGCACCGACTGCACACTACTCAGACTACTATCTTCGGGTTCAATGCAAACAGTACCCGACCCCTGGGGAAGATCAAGCTCAGGTGCCAGATCGGAGATCTCAAGTCTGAGGTAGCATGCTACATCATAGATGCGGACACGTCTTACAATATTTTGCTAGGACGACCATGGATACATGAAAACCGCATTGTCCTATCCACCCTGCACCAGGTTATGAAGTACGCCAATGACGAGGGCGAAGTTCGAACCTTAATCGCAGAAAAATACCCCTTCCGAGGAGTAGAAAACTTCCACACCGACTCCGTCTTCTATTTGGAATCCCATGAGAAAGAAGATGTAGATAGCGGTAATGAAGCTGACATCGAGCCAGATCCTGAGGAAGATTGTCCTTGGGAATTAAACTTTGATGTAATAGGTCAGGGTGAGAGTAATAATGATGTACCGAGTGAGGGCGAGTGGTGCATTAATGAAGATTCCATTTTAGCGTACTTGTCTGATGTCTCTCTTAGCAATAAACGAATAGAGAACGATTCTAATGCAGGTATCGGCCCATGGCACGTACTGTGCACACAGGCATCACTCACATTGCCGATCAAGTCATCCCTCGTTTCAGAGGAAGAAATAGAGGACGCACAGAAGGCTTTCTTCAAAGTCCCATCCAAAAGGAAAGGGCGGAAGCCGATCTGTTTCGGAAAAGTCAAACCGATACAACTCAAACGAGGAAGTTCGGAGGAAGATGATGGAGTTCCTCAATTCCATTATCACGAACCTAATTCCCTCCGGTTGATGAAGCAAATGGGGTATGACTTTGACGGAAAGCAAGGTCTAAACTTCGGGAAAGGAAGACGAACACCAATCCGAATGTCCCTAACCCCCGAAGGGAAACCCCCAGATTACTATCAAAAGACTAGAAGGGGTTTAGGATTTGTCACACCTCCCGCTGTCTCAGAAAATGAAATAAGTAATTATCTGCGTCAGGACTGCTCATCCGGAACACCTGCATATGAGTCCGATGTCAGTATCGGACCTTTCTTTAGAAATCTGACCGTGAATATGGTTTCAATCGATCACCCGGATGAAGACGCAGGGAATGATGAAGGGTTAATGGAATCGACCAATGACCCCTGGATCAAACGTCTTAATATTTTGTAGGATATGCGATTTGAACAACGCGAACCACCCACCGAAGATAAAGTGGTCCAGGTTAACATGGGAGACGAACATGATTCCAAGCCCATTTTCATAGCCGAAGATTTATCATCTTCCGAGAAAGAAGACCTTATATCTCTCATCCGAGAATATATAGATGTCTTTGCTTGGAATTATGAAGACATGCCTGGTCTTGACCCAAAAGTGGTCGTGCACTGTCTTAACATTGATCCGGATGCCAAGCCCGTTAAACAACAACAACGCCGGTTTCGTCCCGAGATCATGGAAGCAATTGAGTCCGAAGTGAAGAAGCTCATTGACTCGGGCTTTGTCAGGGAAGAACAACACCCAGACTGGGTAGCTAACATTGTTCCAGTTCCCAAGAAAAACGGTAAGGTCCGTATATGCATTGATTTTCGTGACCTTAACGCAGCCTGTCCAAAAGACGAGTTTCCACTTCCTATCACGGATGTTATGATCGATAACACCTGCGGATACGAAAGAATGTCTTTCATGGACGGATTCTCTGGGTACAATCAAATCAAGATGCACCCGGAAGACGAGAAGCATACTGCATTCAGAACACCGCTGGGGGTGTATTGCTACACAGTGATGCCCTTCGGCCTGAAAAATGCAGGCGCAACCTATCAACGTGCAATGAACACTATCTTCCACGAACATCTGCGTAAAAAGATAGAATGCTACGTTGATGACATAGCGGTGAAAAGCCAGTGTAAGGATGATCATCTCACAGATCTGAAGACAATGTTCGATATCATGCGAACACATCAGCTGAAGATGAACCCAACAAAATCATTTCTTGGAGTATCAAGTGCAAAATTCCTGGGATTTATTGTCACATCCAAGGGAATTTCTCTGGATCCCGAGAAGGTGCGCGCCATCCAAGACATGCCGCCGCCGAAGAATCTCAAAGAACTCCGAGGTTTGCAAGGTAGACTAGCCTACATCCGGAGATTCATATCTAACCTTTCGGGGCGCTGCCAACCTTTCTCGAAGCTCATGAAGAAGGGAGTGTCCTTTGTGTGGGATGGGGAATGTCAAAAAGCATTTGAAGAGATCAAGAAATATCTCACACAACCACCGGTTCTCGTGGCCCCTATATCAGGAAAACCATTCCTATTATACGTGAGAGCCATGGAACATTCTTTAGGAGCATTATTGGCCCAGAATGACGACCAAGGACATGAGCAAGCCATCTACTATTTAAGCAGGACCATGATGGGAGCCGAACACCGGTACAATCCGGTCGAGAAAGAATGTCTCGCTTTGGTATTCGCGATTCAAAAGATGCGACATTACCTAGTTGGACAGACAATTCATGTCATCTCTAAGGTGAATCCTTTGAGAGTCCTGATGACGAAACCATCGTCTCTGAATTGCCGGCTTGCAAAATGGGCCATTCTTTTGTCACAATACGACATGCAATTTATGCCCCAAAAGGCAGTCAAGGGTCAAGCATTGGCAGATTTCTTGGCCGATCACCCGGTACCAGGGACATCTAAGTTGTATGAAGAATTGCCCGACGAAGTCGCCGAAGCTTGTGTTGCTCAAGAATCTACACAAGTGTGGAAACTATTCTTCGACGGCGCGTCTAGAGCAAACCCTCACGGAGCGATTATTGCGGGAGTAGGAGTGGTGCTCGTATCGCCTAACGGCCACGTAATCCCAAGAGGATTTTCCTTAATCGAACCGTGTACCAACAATGTGGCTGAGTATAACGCATTATTACTAGGGATGCGGCTTGCCGAAGAACTCAACATTCGGCACCTAGAGGCCTTTGGCGATTCTCAACTCATTGTAAATCAAGTCCGAGGGGAGTACGAAGTACGTCATGAGGACTTAATCCCATACTACTTCGCAGTGCTGAGGCAAGCTGAGCAGTTCGAGGGATTCTTTATCGAATACATTCCAAGAGCCCAGAACGCTTACGCAGACGCTTTAGCTTCATTAGCAACTTCGCTGGCATTACCGCCTGGTGCCGAAACGACGATCCCTGTCGCAGGGCGTGAACTATACTCCTCCAAGATTCCTAAGGAGGAAAGCTCAGACAAGACATTGGCGGAGGAGGTCTGTACAACCTCCATAGAATTTGAGTCTAGAGATTGGCGATTTCCATATATTGACTATGTCTTATACGGAATCTTGCCTGACGACCCTAAGGAAGCGGCCGGCATCAAACGAAAGGCCCTCTGATTCTATTACGATGCAGTCACTCAGACTCTGTACCGTAAATCCCACGATGGTATTTTGCTCCGATGTCTTTCTCAAAAGGAAGCAAAAGAGGCCCTCAAGGAAGCTCACGACGGGATGTGCGGAGCTCATCAACCCGGAGCTAAATTAGGGGATCGCCTCCGACGAATTGGCTATTACTGGCCAAAGATGTTCTCAGACGCAGTTGACCACGCTAAACGTTGTCACGCGTGCCAAATTCATGGGGATTTCATCCACCAAGCACCTGGGAACTTACATCCCACATCTGCATCATGGCCATTTGAAGAATGGGGCATGGATATTGTAGGTCCAATTTCTCCTCCGACTTCTAAAGGACATCGGTTCATCCTGGCTGTGACCGATTATTTCTCCAAGTGGGCGGAGGCAATCTCGTTGAAAGAAGTCAAAACTTCCAACGTAATCAAATTCATCAAACACCATGTTGTCTATCGTTTTGGAGTCCCGAGGCGGATAGTTCATGACAACGGGACACAATTCGTCAGTTTTGGGTTCCAGAGGTTTTGTGACAAGTTCAGAATCCAGAGCGTTGCATCTACGGCATATTACCCGCCGGCGAATGGTCTTGCAGAAGCCTTCAACAAAACCATTGTGAAACTTCTCAAGAAATTTGTTTCCAAGAGTCGACGTGATTGGGATGAAAGAATCGGCGAATGTTTGTGGGCTTACCGCACAACGGTGAGGACCCCTACAAGAGCTACACCATTCTCGCTGGTATATGGCTGTCAAGCCGTATTACCACTAGAGATTCAGATTCCTTCTCTGAGAGTCGCTATCACGACGGGGCTAACAGAAGAAGAAAAGCATCAACGGCGCCTGCAAGAACTTGAAGCCCTAGACGACAAACGACTTCAAGCTAAGCAGCAGATCGAACTCTATCAAGCTCGAATTTCCAAAGCCTACAATAAAAAGGTTAAGGAACGAACTTTCAAAAAAGGCGATTTGGTCTTGGCCAACAGACGACCCATGGTGATGACACACAAAACCAAAGGGAAGTTCAATCCTAAATGGGAAGGGCCCTTCGTAATAGACTCAGTTTATTCGAACGGAGCATATCGCCTTATCAATCAACAAGGAGACAGGCTCATGATGCCAATCAATGGGAAATTCCTAAAGAGATATTTCCCGTGAATCATGTAGCCTCCTAATCCCCAGCTAGATCAGGCTGGGGGTTGCCTATTTATAGTGTAACTCTATTTTGTATCTCGTCAAGTTAACACTACACCTCTGACGATTGAAATTTTCTAGAATTGTTTTGTAAATGATAATAAAGAGAATTTCATTTTCATATTGAGTCGACACTACGTTTTTCATTGTCTTGAATCATGCTTCAACAAAAGAGATAATGAAAACCAAAATGATATCATTTCCATTCAATATTGTTAATCTGAATACAAAAGTGAAAACAATTGAAAGGAAAATGATACAAATTTATCCCTCCACTAAAAATAGCGCAAACCCTAAACGTCGGGGCTCATCAATCTGAAAGACTTGAGTTTAGATTTCAGCGCTAATATATTTTCCTCGCGAGCCTTTCTGATGTCTTTAGTTATCTTGCTCTTGAGTTCCTCTTCGCTAGGCGTTGCTTCTGCAAGTTCTCGCCTAAGTTTATCGGCAGCGACAATCTCGTCGCAATAGCATTTAAAGAGTCCATCGCAATAACCAGCGAATCCTCTTAAAATCTCCACACCATCAGCTAGCTGAGCGTTTATCTGAGGAACTTCAACACCAGCTCGAGCAAGTTCTGCTGCAGTATCCCGGAGACCCACAGTGAGGTTGCCCATGTCCCTCTGTACTTGGGCATGTTCATCACGCAGGTGAGCAAGACGAGGTTCTGTTTCGGATAAACTCTTCTGAAGAACCTCTTGCTGTCGTGCCTTCGAAGCCTTGGCCTCAGAAAGAGCCCGATCCACTTCTGGGCCTATGTCGCCACGTTGCAGCATGGAGAGGAATTCCAGCTCATATTCCAAGATGATGAGGCTCTCATGACAGTTCTCGGTCCATATTTTATCACCCTGATGCTTGATCTTAGCCAAGCATTCCAGCAAATGAGGTTCAAAAACCTTGTAACTTACGTCCCCGAGACTGACAACGTCAATGGTCCTTTGCATCCAACGTTCTAATTGTTCGATGAGCTCCCTCAGTGTCTCAGAGCTTGGGGGTGGGGCGGTCGGATAAACGAAGCAGTCCGCATAATCAGTGCGAGTAGAGATGTGCGGGGCTTCAGATAAGAATGTCTTGACCATTTCTGACGTGGAGCCTAAGATATCCTCTTCCTGCTCACCGATTGTTGCTTCAAGACTTGGAGGAGCGGGGGGAAGCGTGATAACCTCTCTATTTTCAGGAGATGCAGCATGCGCTGATCGTATTGCGTCTCCCATCAGCTTGGTCTTCTTTGAATTTTTGGCTACGACAGGCAGCCGTTTATGCATTCTCCTGTCATACTCGGCCTGCTCAGCAGCAGAAAGAGCCTTCTTACCCGATCTCAGAAGACGAGGTTCAGAAGCAGGCACTTTTGGAATTGGTTTTTCTCCGGGAGAGTCAGCAATCGGTGTTTCCTCTTCGATCTCCATAAGAGTTTCTTTCTTAGGAGGCCCGATGGCAGATAAATTTCTAGGAGCTTCAACAACCCCAGATGCTTCTTGTTCGCAGGATAGATATTCTTCTACCCCCGGCAAACGGGTGCTGGAAGAACGACTCCTCGAACGATATAATTCCCGAATCTCACTTATGCAGGAGGTGTAAATGTCATACCCCGTGACTTGGGAAACTTCTTCATACCAGCTGCGGAAATCGGCAACAGTGGAGCAGCCAGGCGGCGAGTTGGGTAGAGTGAATTGCGCATGGGTTCCCCCAGCGGAAAAGAAGTACCATGCACGAGCTCCTTCATATAAATTCCCAATATGAGCCAATGCCGGGTTGGGATTGCCAACATAAAGCTGGTCATATCCGAATTGCCTAGCGAACCGAGAAGGCACGTAAGGTTCAATAAAGCACTTCTCCCACAAGCGGAAGACCAGGTAGCCCAACCTGATCATAAGAAGCCAGCTGAATGTGCCTTCTTCCAAAGAAGACGAACCTTCAAAAAGCAAGTCTATGAAGCGGGCATCCTTCGCGTCGGCTCCGTTAAAATCAGGAGCACAACAGAAAATCCGGTAATTATCCTCCCGAGATAAGGATTGTCGAGCCCTGACTATGTAAGAATGAGTCCACGTGGCCGACTCTAATCTCTGTATGAAGGGGATGTAAGCATCAGCACTCTCCGATACTCCCGTCATCAAGGAGGGGCAATACAGCACGAACCAGGCCACCAAGTACGTATACGGCACTGGTATGCGTGGCTGGGGGTTCTTCCCGGCTTTCTTCCTGGCAACCTTAACCATCGAGGCGCCGAGCAGATCGGAAGTTAACATCCTTAGGCCGTTTTGAATGCAGCCGACCATGGCAGTGAGGAGGCTCACGGGTCTCCCATGTGCCAGCAAAACAGCTAGATATACAACCTCAGCCAAGATCGCTTCTATTGGTCTCAACGGCACTACACACCGTTTCAACCAAACCATAAAGAAGCCTGCAAGTAGAGTCGTGTCAGAAATAGGAATTGTAGCCTGGTGGTGGAAACTTTCAAACTCAACACCAGCCTCAAAATCCTCCTCTACATGCTCTGTTTTGTAGATGGCATTAGAAGCCTTAATCCGAGCTTTGGCTTCTTTGGGAGAGATGGCTGCAACACGAGACACGGCTACATCTTTCCGGTTTAAATTCTGAAAGAGGTATTCCGCCCACGTGGTATGCATGATGCCTCCCCCACGCGTCCCACAGATTTGAGCACATATGTGGAAGTGGCACATCAACTCCCAGAAAGTAGCATAAATTTCTGGGTGCGCCAACCTCAACTGAGAAAGCTCTTCGTTAGTAGGGATGAACTCTTCGTAGGGTGTTTTCCCAAGTGGCAATCCCGACACCGCTTGCATCTCATGAAGAGCAAAACCTAACTCTCCTGCAGGTGTGAAAAATGTGCAACTGTCCGGGTTATATTTCTCCAACATAGCGAAGAAATTATGGAAGCTCTATACAACTCCCCGTCGAACAGCTAATACGGGAATTGTGAGACCCGATTGAGTGAGCGATTCCTTAAGCTCCTTAAGAACGAAGTCAACCATACGGGTCCACCAACCCCCTTCTCCGGAACAAACCCATCCAGGGGATCTGAATGCTTGGGTAGAAAATTCACCCTGAGTTGCAAGGAACTGGTGAATGAAAATATTCGCTGGGCGTGGCATCTCCTGAGCCAGTTCCTTCTTCTCAAATAAACCGGGTCTCAATCCCTTGAGCTGCCCTCCGATTTGTGTACGAGCCCGTCGACCAGATCCGAGCGACACATTTTCCTTCTCCTTAACTATGTCAAAAGTCAGACTCCGACGACGGCTTGCATTCAAGAAGTAGGAGAGGGGATACATCCTCTTCATGTTAGGAAGGAAGAAGTAGCGATTATCAATTTTCCGCAATAGCTTCGAATCTTCTGCATGTACAAGGTGATCATTGATGGATATGCGATCCCCGAATATGAACGCCGGTTTGGGAAACTGGGCGTGACCAGCAGGGCTCTCCATGTCCAAATCAGTAATCAAAACTCTAAGAGTTGAACATCGAGGAGATCTAATCATGTCCATTCTATCGGACTCAGCGAAGGTGCAAAGCGGAACTACGTTTTGAAGACTAAAAGTGTCATTCGCATCAGGTCCGCCAATATACCCAAAATGATGCTCTTGTGAAAGCGGCACATTCGGTAAAAGAACTGCATAATCAAAAAGCAGATGTTAGCAGCTATAAGCGAGCCGTCGACATAAAGATAGAACCCAAAACACAAAGGGTTAAAGTCTCATGTTAAATCTCCAACGCGAGGGTCGAGCCCCGCGTCAGAAATCTCCAACGCGAGGGTCGAGCCCCACGTCAGAATTCTCAAACGCAAGGGTCGAATCTCGTGTTAAAAAATTAGAACGCGAGGGTCGGACCCAAAGGGGATCCCAGTCCCGCGTTTTCATCCAGTTAGAACGAGTCATCTTCCTCGTTATCAAGAACCCACTTAGGGTTTTCAGAAAACTTGCCAAAGCAAGTTCTTTTAGTCGGCACCTACCACGACAGGGAGGTTCTTGCGACGGCGGGGATGACGACGACGTCATAGCACGATCAGGAATACCGCCGGCGCCCTCAACCGACGGTGTTTCGGGAGTCGCTCCGGCGACTTTCTTGGAGCTTGAACCCATCCTCCGCGGCGCCATCAGCACAGTGGATCGGAGGAGGTGTTTTCAAATGAAGAAGACAAAGTTCGTCAGAGATCTCGCCGAAGTCAAACGAGATTTCTCGTTCTTGGAGATAGCCAAAATTTTGAGAGTCAAGTGACTCTTGACATGACCACTCAGGTCTATTTATAACAGCCGTCAAGCTGTTGAGATGGTGCGGGATTCTAGGGAAGAATCCCAATCATTCTCAAAACGCGAAGCCCACTATCGCGTTCAAATTTCAAAGGGGCAAGGCCCAGGCCCGCGTCACTAAGGCATGAAACTCGCGTTCTAAACCTTAAACGCGAAGGTCACCTTAGCGTTATAACTCTTCGATACTTAGCCTCTAAGTTCATGGGTTCTTTTTAACAGAGTGCGTTCAAAACTCTGTATCTCCTCAATCCATCAGGTTAATATTACACCTCAGATGGTCATCATCCTAACAGATATTGAATTTAGTTATTATCACCACCAATATAACTCCTCTGTTAAAATCCACTTATCGATTCTCATTAACAGAACGATAAGTCCTCAAAATCACTCAGATTATTGTCAGATTATTAGCTCTTTCCAACAGGGCCATAAATAACCAGCTTATCAACTCTTCAAATCCTTAGTATCACAATTCATCACTCCGATGATAAAAATAATACTTAGTGATTTTCCCCAGCAAGATATAAAAAGGTTTTTATCCCACAGATGTCATGTTAAAACCACACCTCTGACAAATATCAACTTATCGACTCTCCCCAATAGAGCGATAAGTCCTCAAATTGCCCCAATCGCAATTTTTCTCATGTCACGTTAAAACTACACCTCTGACAAATATCAACTTATCGACTCTCCCCAATAGAGCGATAAGTCCTCAAAATTGCCCAGATCGCAAAATCAACTTATCGACTCTCTTCAATAGAGCGATAAGCCCTCAAAATTGCCCTGATCGCAATATTCCCCTTATCAAGTCAGAATTATATTTCTGGCACTCATGGACTTCTTTCAGTGTTTAACACCAAAATAACACAGGAAGGATTCTGTTTTGCAACTCGATTCTGGGAGAATAATCAAGCATTTATCCCCAGCAGTTAAAAATTTGCTAGAGTTATTTTATGATAGAAGATTTCTGAGTATTCTTTGTAATTTGTTGTTTGAAGTCAAAACATGATAAATGCAAAGAGCACTAAAAGGTCAGTATCATTTTTTATTCAAATGCCAAAAGAAAGTGATACAAGACAAACGTGTTCTCATCAGAAGAACATTACAAAAAAAAAAAAAAAACCAAGTTCACTCATGCATCAAATCAAAAGTTGCGAGTTGAGTCTTGAGCTCGGCCAATTCTTTCTCGTGATCAGCCCACACCATAGCTTCAGCCTTGGCCCGGAGTTCATCCGCACTTGGTACGATGATGGCCGCCACCTTGTTCCTGGCCTCCTCTAGGGTAAAGCCTGCGAATGATATTCCAAAGCACCATTAGCATCCTGGGTACTGAGGATATTGACAACATTTTCTTCGCGAGAGACTTCAGCCTTTAAGCGCAAGACTTCAGCCTCAGCTTCGACAAGTCTATCACAGAGCGAGTTTAGAGAAGTAGTCGAGCGTTCTAGTTCCTCTCGCTTCTGAATGTTACACTCACGAAGCTCCGCGACTTGGCGCTCCTTCTCAGTTAAGTCCCGCTCTAGCGATTCCCGTTGTATCACTTCGACAATTTGAAGATTAGCCAGAGTTGATACAATTTGTGGCTGGAGGTCGCTATGACCCATGGTCTCCAAACGTTGTAATTTCTCCTCCAAACGGAGGATGACTTCTGAGCAGCGCTCGAACCATTGAGGTTCGCCTACACACTTGACCCCGTTCAAGCCCACTTCCAGAAGAGGTCGAAAGGAATTCAAAGTCCCTTGACCATTCATCAGGGACTCAACCACCATCTTCGCAAGAGTGTTTAGATACACCAAAGATACCTGAAGGAACTTAGGTGCATTAGCAAGCCTGACGATCGCACCTGAAGATACTCCTTTAGCAGCTGAGGTTGGTGCGTTAAGACGATGGCTGGTAGGCGATCCCGGTGCCGAAGCTGCAGAAGCAATCGAAATATTCAATTGAGAAGGGCTTGAGGTCAAGGCCATCAATGCCTTCGCCTGAGATGAGCTGGGCCCAGCCTCTGTTGGAGCAAGCGAAATCTTCATCACCGCTTTTGGTGAAGTGGCCACCACAGAAGAGTCATGGAAGGGGTGCTCCGGCAAAGGAGCCGACACCTGCACGACCGGCTGTTCCAGAGGAGAAGTCGTAGCGGTAGTTTCAGGTAACGTCGCAGACGAAACAGTGATCTCGGGCAATGCTGTAGGCAAAGCAGTTGCCGCAGGGGAGCCAGGTGTATGTTGCTCTTTTGTAGGAACCGACGCCGACACAGGATCTTGCTCTAAAGAAGCAGCCGAAGTAGTCCCAGGGGTTGGCGAACCTGCACGAAAAAACGGTCGGAATGCGGAAAAAGCGTGCGGGATAAGTCGAAACAAACTAAGCTTACCGGTGAGGTAAAAAGGCGTATAACCAGATGCCTTATCAGACTGAGCCTTAGGAGCATCATCAAAAATGGTTACATCATCCATTGAATCGTGCTCCTCATCTTCTACATCATCACCTGGCACGTTGCCAACTTCAGCACCCTCATCATCTTTTTCTTCGTCAGTTTCACCAACGATCGAGGAGCCTTCATAATCAACTTGTTCCTCATCATCGTGAGCAGCTGAAGATCCAGGAAGACTTGTGCCAACAGCTGGTTTATTCATAAGTCCTGTTGTAGGACTAAGAATTAAGTCATCGGCTTGCGACATTAAGGCAGAAGGGGAAGGAGATGGATTCTCTTCGATATCCCTCTGCCCCAAGATTGGAGGCTCAGGGAGGTCCATCACTGGAGCGGATTCTGCATCTGCAACCATTAATTCATCCTCTTCGTCCTCAGGCGGATGATAAGAAGAAGCACCGCCTGAAAGGGCTGGCCCCTGAGAACGAAGCCCGGTTCTTCGTGGCAGGCCCGCCACAGACGATTCCTGTGGTCCTTCATCTACAGCAGCCCGGATGGCCTCGGCCATTAACTTGGGTTTTTGCTGGCCTCTGGGAGGAGAATCAACCTGTAGTTTCCGGCGAATCTGCTTATCATACTTGCCGGCTTCTTCTGCAGAAAGCTTTCTTTTCCCCGATGCTCTCGTAGTGGGAGGCTCAGCCACATGTTGTTCCTCCCTGGGAGCAGGCTCGGCTGTTTGCTCCTCTTCCTGTTCAGCAGGCTGGTTCTTAACGGCTAAGAACTCATCAATCCCTCTTAAACGGGATGTCTTTGACCCCCTCCTTAAAGAATACATGTGCCTAATGTCTTTCAGGCACGATGAATTTATGTTGTAATTGGGAATCTGAGACGCTGCGTGATACCAATTACAGAAGCTTATGGAGGTGTAGGAGTTGGCAGTTTTGTGAGGAAGCCTGAAAACGGCCTTGGTACAACCTGCTACAGAATAATACCAGGCCCTGGCTCCTTCATATAGATTGCCCACAACTGATAGCTGAGGGCGAGGGTTCCCGACGTACACTTGGTCGTACCCAAATTGCCGAGCAAACCTATAAGGTTGGTAGGGCTCGACGAAGCAGTTGACTCCTTGCCGGAAGACTAAGTAGCCTGGCCTAATGGAGAGAAGCCAATGAAAAACACCTCCGTTTAGCTGAGTGAATCCATTGGGGCCTGCTACGTCCTGATATTCCGCGCCATAGATACCGCCCTCAAAATCAGGGAAACATCGGTAGATATGGAAGTTGGTGTCTCGCGTTAGGATTTGGCGAATCCTAACCATATACCCCCCTTCCCACTTCGCAGACTCTAGTCTTTGTACGAACGGAGTGAATAAATCTCCCGGTGGAGAAGCTGCCGTCATCAACGAAGGGCAGTGGAGCACGTACCAAGCCATCAAGTAAGTATATGGCATTGGCACCCTAGGATTGGGAGTCTTGAAAGCCTTGCGACCCTCGGACTCCACCTCGGTGGTTTCGACGAAGTCCGAAGTTAACTCCCGCAATCCGAATTGTAGACAACCCACCATAGCACTGAGGAGGCTCACAGGCCTCCCATGGGCTAGAAGTACGGCGGGGTAGATCACCTCAACAGCAAGAGCATCGATCGGCCTAGTAGGGACGACGCACCGCTTGAGCCACAGCATCAAATACCCAGCCAAAAGCGCCGTATCAGAGATAGGGAGCAGAGCTTGGTAATGGAAACTCTCGAATTCTGTGTGGGCCGGGAAAACATCTTCCTTGGCCTCATTTGTGTAGTGGGAGGTAGCATCGTCAATCCGAGCTTGGACTTCTTCCAAAGTGCTGGCCGATAATCGGGACACGGAGCCCCCCTTGCTGGTCAAGTTCTGGAATAAATATTCCGCCCAAGACACTTGTTTAATGCCGCTTCCGCGGGCCCCCGTCAGTTGCATGCAGATATGGAAGTGACACATAACTTCCCATAAAGTAGCATAAATTTCAGGGCTGGCCTTCTTTAGAAGTTGGAGTTCCGCCGATCCCGGAACAAATTCTTCATACGGCAAATCCCCAAGAAGAAGACCCGAGACTTCGTGCATCTCGTGAAGAGCGAAGCCTAACTCCCCCACAGGAGTGAAGAAAGTGCAAGAATCAGGGTTATACTTCTCCAGTATAGAGAAGAAGTGAAAATGGCTCTGGACAATTCCAAACTTAGTGGCCCGCACAGGTACTTTCAAACCAGCCTGGGAGAGGGGCGCATCCAATTCGTCCAAAACGAACTTGGTCATCCGAGTCCACCACCCTGTTACTGGAGAATGAACCCAGCCAGGAGTTCTGAATCCTTGTGTGGGAAACTCCCCTTTCTTCTTAACAAATCTCCTAACAAAAGTCCTCGCGGGACTAGCCACCTCGCCAAGGGGATACTCCTTAGCGAATAAACCTGGTCGTAAAGCAGTCACCTGTCGACCATAACCTGCCGAGCGGACCCCGTGGAAAGTCAAATTTCCAAGAGCAACCCCATCTTGATCCTTAACCAAGGGCCAATCCATGTGCCTCGGGACGGACGCACACTGGAAATAAGATATGGGGAACATTCTCTCCATATTGGGTAAGAAAAGGTTGCGGTCTCCAACTTTCCGCAGCCACTTGTAGTTTCCGTCATAAGCGGTGTTAGCGTCAAAGTCAACAAAGTCCCCGAAGAGGTATTCAGGTTTGACTATTGGCTTACGGTTTGTGTGTTCAAACTTAACATCCGTAACCAATGTCCTAAGAGTTTCGGGAGAAGCTTTCGTGACTAACTCCGCGCGACTCTTATCCTTAATTTTGAAGACTGGGAGTTCTTAGCGCGAGTTGAATGTCATATTCATATCCACGCCACCTTCATGTCCGAAATGGTGGCAAAAAAGAAGTGGTTCGCTGGTATGACGCACTGCAAAACGAAGGAAAAAATCAGCTAAGTTCAGACGCAAAGATCGAACCTCGCGTCTGAAAAGTCAAACGCTTTCTAGCATTCTCCATCCCAAATGAAGGATACTACTTTCTTCATGAGCTTAGAGAAAGGTTAGAAGCGCCCCGAAAGATTAGATATGAATCTCCGGATGTAAGCGAATCTGCCTTGCAAACCTCTGAGTTCTTTGAGATTCTTCAGAGGTGGCATGTCTTGAATGGCATGAACTTTCTCTAGATCGAGGGAAATTCATTTGGATGTGACTATAAATCCTAGGAATTTTCCGCTCGATACCCCAAGAAATGATTTGGTTGGGTTCATCTTCAGCTGATGTGTTCGCATGATGTTGAACATTGTTTTCAGATTTGTAAGATGGTCACCTTTGTGTTGACTTTTCACTGATATATCATCAACGTAACACTGAATCTTTTTATGTAAATGTTCATGAAAGATTGTGTTCATTGTACGTAGATAGGTAGCACCTGTATTCTTCAGTCCGAAGGGCATCACTATGTAGCAATACACCCCAACGGTGTTCTAAAAGCAGCATACTTTTCGTCTTTAGGGTCCATCTTGATTTGATTGTACCCGGATAATCCGTCTATAAAAGACATCCTCTCATATCTGCAAGTATTATCGATCATGACATCAGTGATGGGGAGTGGAAATTCGTCTTTTGGACAAACTGCGTTAAGGTCACGAAAGTCAATGCATATTCGGACCTTACAATTTTTCTTGGGAACTGGAACATTGTTGGCTACCTGTAGGCTGTCTAAAAATTACAATGGATAGCTGATTAAAACAAGCCCCTACGATGGAGGTCACCATCAAATGACTTTCAAATCACCGCAAACACGACCTCATTTCTGAGATGATTGATCTTGATGGCTGCGACAACAGCATGACTAATAGAGATGCTGATGAGCAGTGTAATGATTTGAGAAATAAAAGGTTGGACTTAGTTAGTGAGTTGCTTGGTAGAGGGTTGTAGGCAAATATTCATCTAAAAGATACCATGGATGTTGATTCCCGTCTAAGCTCCTACAACGAAGGCTACAATCAAATAGTTTTCGGGTCGATAAACGAAGAAACTGCGAATGGAGGCCTTTTCACATAGATCGAGAAGGGTTACAATTCGACGACACTTCCGACAACTGATGGAAACTCTATTCAGCAGTCTTCACAATCTACAGTGAAGGTTACAATTTGACGACTTTCACACTCCACCACAGCTAAAGTGAGGATTACAGAACAACAGTCTTTGCAACACCTTACAGAAGAAGTTACAAGTCAACAAACTTTTTCTAAAATGCGGAAGTCATCTCCGCGTCACAAATATGGAACAGCAGGCGACCCCCGTGTTTCCAAGTCACAAATTAACGTGAGCGACCCTCGCGTTCGTGGGAGTTCAACCCACACCGACCCCCGCGTCACCAAGTAGGCGACAAGTCAAAACGTGAGCGACCCTCGCGTTTATCAATGTTCAGCTAACACCCAACCTCGCGTCTCAATCCTAAGACACGAAGTTGGGTTCTGAACGCCAAATTGGGCGTTTGACTTGTTCAAACACAAGTCGAACAGTTTCAGAACTGTTTCCCACGATCCGAGGGAATCACGCCCACGTAGGAGCGGATTTAGAGGGCAGTTACACCTCTTATCCCCCTATATAAACTCAACAAACTCAACTGAGTTAAGGGCGGACGGGTTGGATTTTGGCAGGAGGGATTCTCAGTATCTAAACCGCACGGGTTTGGAGGTGATTGAAGATCTCAACCACTCAGGTTTCCACAGCAGCAGTGAAATCCTTGGAGATAAGATTTTTGAATCAATCTCAAGAGATCAGATCCGAGAGGATTCTTCGACAACAGATAAAAGCTTGATCATCAACCGAATTTTCAGTTCTAACAACTCTATCTACAGAGTTTTAACTCGTTCAGAGTTCTTAAACTCATTAAAGAGTTACGTATAAACTTCTTGCAGAAGTTCATCGTTCCCACGAGATAATAGTACGGTCGGATCGTCAACGGAGAGCAAATTCGACGCAAGCAATCGAAGGAGGCATTCCATCGCTACCGAGAAGAACCCAGTTTTAAACAAAGGGGAAGAACTAATTTCGTTCTCCTCTCTTTTGTAATCAAGTTGTAATCGAGATCAAAGGAATCAATTCAAATTTTCTTTTATCTTCTTTATTGCAATTTTCCTACATACACTACCCAGTCGGGGTGTTGTTCCTCTCTGACAAAGCCTGAGTCTATAAGCTTTTTGACTTCTGACTCAATCGCTTCCATGATCTCTGGACAAAACCGGCGTTGTTGTTGTTTAACGGGTTTAGTGTCCGGATCGATGTTAAGGCGATGCGTAGCTACTTTCGGATCAAGGTCAGTCATATCTTCATAATTCCAAGCAAAGACATCTATGTACTCTCGAATAAGAGATACAAGATCTTCTTTTTCGTAAGGTGATAGGCTTTCACTTATGAAGATCGGTTTAGTGTCGGATTCATCTCCCATGTTAACCTAAATTACTTTATCTTTAGTGGGTGGCTCGCATTGTTCGAAGCGCATATCCTATAAAATATTAAGGCACTTGATCCAAGGGACGTTGGTTGATTCGATCAATCCTTCATCACCCCCTGCATCTTCATCTGGGTGATTAGCTGAAACCATGTTCACGGTTAGGCTTTTGAAGAAAGGCCCAACACTGACATCGGATTCCCATGATGATGTCCCGGATGAATGGTCTTGACATAGACAATAACCGGTTTCCTCTTCTGAAGAGGGAGGTATGGACACATAACCTAAACCTCTTCCAGTTTTATGGTAATAATTAGGAGATTTTCCTTCTAGAGTAGAAAGTCGAATTGGCGTTCGTCTTCGTTTTCCGAATTTTAAACCTTCCTTTTTATTAAAGTCGTAACCTATTATTTTCATTAATTTTATAGACTTGGGTTCCTGATAGTGGAATTGGGGAATCCCGTTATCTTCTTCTGAACTCTCTTGCTTGAGGGGTTCAGACTTTACTTTGCCGAAGTAGATAGGCTTCTGCCCTTTTCTTTTGGACGGGACTTTAAAGAAAGCCTTCTGTTCCTCTTCCATCTCTTCGAATGTAGTGAAGGATGATTTGAGTTGCAAAGTAAGTGATGCCTCGGCATACAACGTATGCCATGAGAAAGTACCTGCATCTATATCAGACTCTATTTGTTCTTGTTTGGAGAACACATCAGACAAGTACGCTAAATTGAGATATTCATTAATGCACCACTTACACTCACTCGGTACATTATTATTACTCTCAATTTGGTCCAGTATATCGAAATTTAACTGCCATGGATAGTCTTCTTCAAGATCTGGCTCGATGTCGGCTTCATTACCACTGTTAGTGTCTTCTTCTGGTTTCTTTGAGTCTTGAGAGTCCAAGTAGAAGACGGAGTCTATGTGGAAGTTCTCTACTCCTCTGAAAGGGCACTTTTCAGTAATCAAGGTTCGGACTTCCCCCTCATCATCAGCATATTTCATGACCTGATGTAGGGTAGATAGGACAATGCGATTTGCATGAATCCAAGGTCGTCCTAACAATAAATTGTAGGACGTGTCCGCATCTATGATGTAACAAGTCACTTCGGACTTGAGGTCTCCGATTTGACTTCTGAGTCTGATTTTACCCAGAGGTTGAGTGTTATTGGCGTTGAAATTGAAGATAGTCGTTTGCGTGGCGTTCAACCGATGCATGGGAATCCCTAAGACCTGCATGACCCTGTAAGGCATGATGCTAAGTGCTGAGCCCGGGTCAACTTGTACGTGGCTTATTTCTGAAGACCCAATGTACCCTGTGTAGTATAGAGGTCTGTCGTGTTTATGCTTGATCTGCATATCTTCCTGATGAATGATATGCAAGGTAGACTTCTTGCTGCCTGCAGACACTGTATGCAAGATTGGTCCTTAGAAGCTTCGGGAATCGGAGTAACTTGAGTGATGAAGCTCTCCATGTTCGTTAACGCTTCAATTAGAGCTTCCTTGGTAGTCTTGGACAACATCAATAGCTCATACAAGGTAATCCTGGTCGGTATGTTAGCCAGTTGTGCCATGATGTTGAATTGGAAAGGGGCACCCGACTCTCTGATTCTTGGAGAAGATTCTTATTATACCGGGTTTCTTTCTGCTTTCCTTTGTCAGGTGCCTTTTTAGGGACAGAACCCCCAGCCTCTTGGGGCTGTTCTTCTACTTCTTGAGCTCTCTGATAATAATCTTTTAGATATGCCTTCCCTGATCGGGTGCCAAGATTGCCTCCTTGATCCGCTGTAAGAACGTACCTCTCTTCTTCTGAATCCGTGAGAGGTTTAAGATGATCATCATCTTCATTAATGGAGGGGATAATCATGTGGGATGACCTAGCCTTACCTCTCTTCTTTTTGGATGAGGTATTCATCCATTATTGATCATCAACCAGATCGAGATGGACCCACATAATCTCCCCTTTCAAGGTAGTGAGGGGTACTAACCCCCTATCCTTTTGACCGTGTAGGTCGGCGTTTTTAGATACATCTCCCCTTTATGAATAGGGACAACACCGTCTGTAGCTGTTACAGGAGAGAAATCTTAAAATTGTACCACTACCAGATTAGTGGATACGGTCTTCTGCTCGGGCCTCAATATCAGCACATTGGTATTTACCAGGTTTTGCAGAATGTCCTTGAAGACATAGCATTTTCTGGTCGGATGTCCCAGAAATCTGTGATAACAATAGTAATTGGGGTCATCCACCTTTTCTGTCTCATCTGGCTTCTTGATCTTAGGAAGTTGTAGTTTATTGTTCTTCTGAAGAAGCTGGAACAGAGTATCCACATGCTCCTCTTTGAATGAGTACTGCTTGGGTGCTCTCTGCTGATTTGGTGCCTTGCCTTGCTTAGCGGGTGATGTCCGCGTGTTGGTGTCAGCAGCCAAAATCTCTTTTCCCTTGGATTGAGGAGCATTGTTTTGGTTGCGTTGCTGCTGCTGCTTCGGTTGTGTAACCTCTTCAACCTTGACTCGAGCAACGATCTCCTCAGCTTGTTCTCCTTGTGAAACCAGTTGTCTCCAGGAGCGGCATTCTGCTACTCCCATTTGAGCAAGGAGTTGGGTCTACAAGTTGTGCCTGCAAGTTTCCACCAGAGTAGATTGAGTCATACCCGATGGGCATCGCAATGCCATGCTGTGGAATCTTTCGACATAAGTCTTGATAGATTCTCCTTTTCTAAGCTTGGTGGTGAGAAGGGTCGAGACAGATACTTTCGCATCATCTTCAAAGAACTTGGTTAAGAAAAGCCTTTCTAAGTCTACCCATTTATGCATTGACCCAGCAGGCAGTTTCATGAACCATTTGAAGGCAACTCCCTTGAGGGTGCCGATGAACAAACGAGTCAAGATGGCATCGTTTGTCACCACGTCTCCAGTCTGTGACTTGAAGTAGTAGATATGTTGATTAGGTGATCCTGTACCGTCAAAAGGTTGCAAGGTTGGGGCCCTACACTTTGGCGGATAGGGAGTTGTGTCCTATTCAGCAAGATAAGGTCGTACTACTCCTTCTTCGTGAAGTTCACTCCTGTTAGCGATTGCGTTAAGGAGAGCTTCTAATACTTCCATCTTGGATGACTGAGGGTTTTGCTCCCTTTCAGTCTCTTTCTCATTTTCAGAGGAATTTTCAAGATTATGAGTTTCATGATCCGAATTCTCATATGCCTTTTGTTTACCCTTTGAATTGGTCCTTCGGGAAGATTTAGGCTTCTGGACTTTCTCGGCGAGGAGTTGGGTCAGCATGTCCTTCATTTGCTGAAGTGTTTCTTGCTGTGCCTGGATTATGACGTGATGTTCACCAACCATTTTTGCCAAGTCGTCGGAGTTCCCAGTCATATAAACGGGATTCTCATGTGCTACGACAGAGCTCGAAGATTAGGAATCTGCAATTGCTGAATGTTCATCATCTGAATTGATTCCCCGCGCTAATCTTTGATAATTAACCGGGTGAATAGTTCCTATCCGAGTCCGTGTGTAGCGGTATACCCCCTCGAACTCATCACAGATTTCCCAAACAGACGGGGTACGACTTTTCTTCAACTCATAAGAGCTGGGAGCCTATGCCTTCCCTCTGCTAATCACATTGATAGTGACTTCGGGGTATTATGTTTCGGAGATCTTCTTCTTATGACGCCATTGATAGTGGTGGTATAATCCATTATAGCCCTTGTGTTGGACCTTAATCATATGTAGTCTCGTGTTGTGAGTTTCTAATTATTGACTTTGTTTATATTGTTTATCTCTAGTTCGGTGTTAATATGTAGGTGTTTATAATTTGAGACATATGGTATATACATGAGGGTTTCCTTATTTGGATTATTTCGCTCGACGTACTACGTCTCGTCTTGTAGGTGTCTAAATATTAACTCCATTAGATACGGGGAAAATGATATAGGTAGACTATGCTTAATAGATAGAGCCTCCACTTCATCTAGCAGCCCTTCTCTTAGGGGTGGATAAAGGTGATTGTTATAGCGCTCTGACGCTCTTGTTGTTATTCTTTTTGTTTAAATTGTCTCTTTCAGGCTGATCAGAGTTTCGAAGAGCTGTAGGATGACACAGTTCTAGCATAGTCGCTGTCGCACAGTCTTAGTAGCTGAAGCTCCACTTTATAATTATGTTCATTATTCAGACTTTAGAGTTATATTCATTTTGTAGACGCTGAGTGCCTTAATGAGATTTCTTTTGACTCATTGTGTTGAGATGTATTTCAGACTCAGAGATATTTTCATTTTATTTCAGTTGGGCTTATTTATTAATATACTTCTTCTGTGCATATCTGATTTTGTACTACTTCTATTATTTGTCTATTTTGTATTTCGCCTATTTTGTATTTCACCTATTTATTGATTCCACTAGAGAGATAGTAACTGTGATGGTGAAATATGTCATAGCATGGTGTTTAGTGCTTGGCAGGTTTAACAATCTTGGTTTCACCTTGGACTATAGCCTTGTGTGAACCGTGGGGCGTCACAGTTGATATCAGAGCTCTAATTCTAGTATCCTTAGGATCATCCTGTGTCGAGTCGTGAAGATAGAATATATTTTCTTAGGATTCATGTATAGAGTCCGCTAAGAATTTCCTAGAATGAGTGAGGACGATATGTGCGTATATCTCAAAATTTCAAAAAAAATTTTATGACAACTATTTTATGTTGATTTAAAGTATTTGCGTGAATACTATATGTTATGAATACATATTGTGATCTCATTTACTGTGTCCATTAAGCTCTCCTCTTGATATTATAAATGTTGGGATGAGGATGCGATCGAGATAAAACTCGTACCCGGAGAGCTGGGTAAGCAAAGCCCGAGCCGTAGAAGACTCCACAATATCTGATCGACTTTATGGCATCGTTTGCAGTCAGATTTTGTAGCACTCGAGGAGTGAGAGGCATATGCGTTTTCACCAGCAGTATCACTTTTTGGAGTTTCACCACCAATTGTACCACTCATGGCTATTAAAGAGGTAATACTAATGATTCCATCATTACCACAACTAGCTGTTGATAGAGCCGCAGAGCAGGAGGCTTGGCTCTGTAAGAATAAGAAAGATATCAGACACTTAGAACACCATAGTTTTAGGGCACACTAGATTCATGTGCAGCCTATAAATAAAAAGAATATGTGAATATTTCTTAACATCAACTCAGTACCAAACCAGAGGTTAAATGTATTTAGCATAGAGGACATTACCGGGGAATACCTGCAAATGATAGCAACGACTTCAGATTTTCGTAGGAGCAACGAATATCACTTATGTGTGAGAAAATTGGTTTACTTCTTCGACAACCAATTAAAGCAAGTCCAATTAGAGCAGGGAGATATGCATGTAGTTAATTATGAAATCAAGACCAGCATGTAGTTAAAGATTTTACCATCAGCAACAAAAACATTATAAGGAGAGAGCACAACATGATTTGATAGCGACGCAGCAGCATAGAATTTGGAATACATGATACAATTGTAACAAAATCAGACATAGAGCGGAGGATTGTTGCAGTACACTAGCAGAAGACCAGCATGACAGAGATCAGGGTCAATAGTCTCAGGGTCGCGATTACGACCAGCATCGGAGGATAGATCTAGTACCTATTATTTTGAGGGTTTATGGGCCAATAGTCCAGAATTTGCACTATTTAGAGTATTCAGCAGGGTCAGATGGACCCATACGTTCCACCACCGGCAGCACAACAGTCGCCAGCCACTAGCAAAATTTATGTCGTCGTACAACACGATCATAGTACGAGCGGATTTTTCGTAGTTAATTCTTTTCCATCTCGAATCTTGTTTGATTTAGGAGCTTCGCATCCTTTCATATCTCACGCCTTCATGGATAGACTTCAGTTAGTTATACATCCCTTAGATGTTTTATTATCAGTTTCTACTCATCTAGGGGAGGTGTCCCTATTAGAGAGTATATGTAGCAAATGTGTCATCATTCTAGATGAGTTTGAGTTCATCGTTGACCTGGTTGTTTTGTGGATGTCGAGTTTTGACGTCATTCTTGGTATGGAATGGTTATCATCCTACAATGTTAGTATCGACTGTTTTACTAAAACAGTACGCTTGAGAGCATTTGTCAGGATTGTATATATAATAGCAACCTCATAGGGTAACCAGAATGGGAAGTCATTTCTAGCATACGTCAAGGAGGTGATCATACGGCATCGGGGTGTAGTTTTAAGCGAGACCGGAGTTTTCTCAGAGTATCAGGATGTATTTCAGGACATGCCTAGGTTTTCTCCAGTGAGAGAGATTGTTTCCTGCATCGAGTTGTAGCAGGCACCGTACCGATATTCCGAGCACCCTATAGTATGGCACCCGCTGAGATGAGGGAGCTACAGGCTCAGCTAGATGAGTTGATAATTCTGGATTTTATTTGTCAGAGCCTTTTTTTTAAAGGAAGCATCGGTCCTCTTCATGGAGAAGAAGGACGATAGCATGCAAGTATGTATAGATTATCATGAGTTGAGCAAAGTCACTATATGGATCAGGTATCCACCATTGAGGATTTATGACTCGTTCGATTAGCTATGGGGAGCGCAGTATTTCTCGAAGATTGATCTTTAATCTAGTTATTTTCAATTGTAAGTATGGTAAATAGATATTCCTAAAACCATCTTTTCTAACTCGATATAGGTCTTTTGAGTTTCTTGTCATGCTATTTGGGCAGACTAATGCAACCACAGTATTTATGGATTTGATAAACTAGGTTTTTTCGTCCATGTTAGAACCAGTTCGTAGTCGTTTTATCGACGACATCTTTATCTTTTCGAGATCGAAGGCATAACACGTGCAACATCTGCTATTAGCATTGCGAGCATTGCAGACAATTAAGATTGGAGGCATCAGTGATACACTGAGTTCAACAAATACGAGTTTTGGCTATCAGAGGTCAGATTTTTAGGCCACGTCATCAGCAGAGAGGGCATAACAGTGGATCCAGCTATTGTTGAGGCTGTACATGATTGGGAGCCACTAAGAGGATCATATCCCATTGATTAAGTTTGCATATAATATCATTTATCATATACTATTGGTATGGCACCGTATGAGGCATGGTACGTGAGGCCTTGTAGATTGCCTATTTGTTGGGCAGAATCACAAGACAGTTTATTGCTTAGATAGGAAGTTGTAAGGTCGACAACATGAAAGGTAGCGGAGATTCAGGAGCATATTCTTGCAGCGCACAGTCATCGGAAGAGTTATGCAGACCAGAGACGATGACCGTTAGAGTTCTAGATTGGGGAGTATGTCTTATTGAAAATATCGCCTATAAGTTCAGCGACTAGGTAGATGGGGAAAGTTTACCCCGACTTATATTGGTCTGTTCATGAGAGTTGAACATTTTGGAGCCGTTTCGTATCGGATAGATCTTCTAGCATCGATGTCGAGTATACATGATGATTTTCATGTGTTGATTATTAAGAAGCAATTGTGCGATGAGGAACAACAGAGGGTGATTGATGCACCAGAATTTGAGTTTCAGATAGATTTAGAGATCACGGGTTGTATTCTTGCTAGAAAGGACGAGAGGTTTAGAAAGGAAGTAATACCCTAAGTTAAAGTTCAATAGAGATGGAAAAGAGCTGAGGAGACTTCTTAAGAGCGCGAGAAGGATATGTGTCGTGACTACCAGCACCTGTTCGAGTGGGTAAATTGATGTTTATGATCTTTGATTTTCTATATGGTCATATTTATATTTAACGCTAGAATGGAGGTATTGACACTTAGCTCCTAATTATGTTGAACACATGTTATATATATATGGGGGGTTCCTTGTTTGGATTTTTCGCTCGACGTAGTAGTTCCGTTTAGTTAGGGGTTAAGTGAGAGTATCCGCATTTTAGATTGTTAAGCATAGATATTGCTAGTAATTCATATCTAGGGATTAATGGTATGAGATGTGTACGGGAGGGTTTCCTTGTTTGGATTATCCCCTCTTAGTGCTTTTCTCATACTATTTTTATTTTATTTCAGTTAGGCTCATTTATTGATATACTTCTTCTGTGCATATCTGATTTTGTACTAGTTCTATTATTTGCCTATTTTGTACCTTCACCTATTTGTTAATTCCACTAGAGAGATAGTGATTGTGATGGTGAAACATGTCGTAGCATGGTGTTTGGTACTTTGTAGGTTTGACAATCCGAGTTTTACCTTGGACTGCAGCCTTGTGTGAACCCTGGGCGTGTCACAATATCATATTTGCTAGGATATTTGTTAATTAGTTTTAAATTGGCATTATATCAGATTAGATTAGCATAAACCTTATTCACCCCCCCATCTCTAGGGGGCTTTCACATAAAGAAAATCTAATTAACAAAAGTAGAAGAGTATAGAAGTAAATCTATTACAAAAATGTAAGAAATTAAATCTACACTATAAAATAAAAATGTAAGAAAATAACAAAAATAATAAAACATGAAAGTAAATCTATTCGATAATGCATCAAAATAAAGCTTATCTACCAATAAGAAAAGAAAAAATTAAAATTCTAAAACATTAATTTCTAAAGCAAGAAAATAAAAGAAAAAAAGGGAAAGGTCATATTGCAAGGAGTTAGCTCCATGAAAGTAAATCTCCATATTTATCTTTAATTTCATCTTCATCTTCATCAATCAACAAAGAGAATGAAAATTAAAGAGGTAAATTTTTTAATAATTTCAAAGAAACTTTATAGTTTTAGAATGTCTTCTCAATTAAGAGGAATACTCCTCTCCAAATAGAGCTTTACAAAAATTTTTACACTCAAACTCTTCATCAATTACCCCTAAAATTTACATTGTCCTCAATGCAAACTCTATGATACACAATTTAAAGTAGATAAGAAATAAACCACTTATGTTTGTTTGGTCAACCTAAAATAACGATGAAATGGTAAAAATCTATAATCACCTTTCATATGAGGAGGATGTAGCCAATAATTTTTTCCTTTCCTTTTTTTCATTATTTTTTCTTTTTATTCATTAGTTTTTTTTATCTTTTTTCATCTCTCTTTGTTTTTTATTTATTTTTCAAGAGGACAAGAAACTCATAAGTGAAAGAAGAATAATTCTTTTTCTTATTATTACGAGACAAATAATAAAGATGCAGAAAAAATTTTAAAAATAAAAATCTCATATTCTACATCAAATCCTACATTATTGCTTAAAATTCTACCTCATATTTTAAATAAGTCTAAACGGATAAACTCAAATATGTGTTTAAATTTTGTACATTCCAACATTTTCAATAATTTTGTAGCATTTAAACGAAGGTACGAAGGGGGTTATGTATCTAAAATTTTTGGTGTTGAATATACAGAAAACAAGTCTCAAATTTGAACTTAGGTTACTCATGAATGAAAGTTTGTCCTAACACAACCAGCTTTTTTTAAAAAATTTCCTTAAACCCAAGATTCATTGTTAAAGTATGATAATTTGTTTTTTGTATTTTCTAGGAACCTAAGCTCATTAAAGAAAAATTCTTCAAAGCTAAGATCAGAGAAATACTAGTAGAAAAACATTCAACCTAGAAGGTTTTTTCTATCTAGGTTGCCCAAAATTCTGTCTAGGTAGACCAACCTAGACAAAAATCTATTTAGAAAAGTGCATTTAGGATGATTCTGCCTAGATTGATTCAACCTAGGTGAAATTCCGTCCTGGTTGGTAAAAATAGATGGAACTCAACCTAGACGAAAATTTTGTATAGGATGCAACCTAGACGGAATTTCTGTCTGGGATGCTATATTTCACTGAATAGTTTTTAAAAATAACTGATCCGCAACAACAATAATATAATCATAATTCATCTTCAACAACAAAATTATATTTCCCTATTTACATAATATTATAGTATAATTTAAAATTCATCCGCAATAACAATAATATCATCATAATAAACAAATCAAACCAGGATATCAACTACCACAACACTTTATAACATCTCTCATATTTTAAAAAAGGCAAAATGGGCAGATTAGTATATTTTGTGGAGGCTTGGTGACATGTTGGTATATTTTCTTTTAGTTTGGTCACATTAATATATTTTGTCGACTCCGGCGTCATATAGGCCTTAAATTTGGCCAGAGTTACTGTTACGGCTAGTGCTGATGAGATTTTTTGCATAAAACTCGCTCATCAAAAACCCATCCTACTCCTAACCCCCCCTCTCCCTCCTCCTCCTTATCCTCTTTAACCTCCCCCTCTCCCTCCTCCACCTCATCCTCATCCTCTTCAACCTCCCCCTCCTCCTGATGCGGCATAAACATGTACCAAAAAATGTTACAAGTGTACAACTGTGTCAAGTTATAGTATAAAGATATCGATCCCACGAGGAATGTGTTTTGTAGGAGAAAATATAAAATCAGTTCTTATGTTGGGTGGGCCTGCTAAAGTGCAGGTGTGGGCGTTCTATCTTTCCACACGTTCCCAGCTCTCCACGTGAATTCGTTCACGTGAGTTCACAATTCTCCACCTCGGCGAAGCTTTCTCAAAACTGAGCCGACACCAACCAAACCAAATGTCTCACTTGTTGTTTCCAGTATGAAGTAAAATAATTCATGACAACGGACTCCATCAACTAAAACTCGAGAACCCAAATGAGAATGAAAACACTCTCCAAATGTTGGTATCAACTCACAAATCGATCTCACCCCCATCAAAATCAACCAATCAAAATCGGCTGCATCATAAATGACTACCTACGTATCCTCTTGCCCAAGGAATGAAGCCTTACGTAGTTCACCCAAATGGCCTCCAAAGGGCTCAATCCACTAGAAGAGTTCATAACCCTTCTCCAATATCATCAACTCTGCGGCTGATAGAACTCCAAATGGCCCCAAAGTGTAACGAATTAAACACCTTCACCTGAGGTGAACCAATGGCCATATCCAAACTACATCTATCAGCTACACTCGAATCAAATAACTCATCATCTTCATCCAAATCCAAATGATCCCCTAACTATGTCACCTCAGCTGGAATCCAAAACGATGCAGAATGACCTAGAGTATGTGGGAAAATCTCCATCCAATGTGGAGTAGCATCAATCTCCACCTGTTGCGATACAACTAAGGTCTGTCCAAAACTCTCCACCTGCTAAGAGTCAATCGGCTCCCTTATCAAAGCCTCATCCAAAGTGACACAACCAGACCTATCTTCCAATGGAGTTTTACCTCTAATCACAGCAGTTGACAACTCCTTAATAGGATGACCCAAATATGTCGAAGCCTCAGTCTAGAAACTCTTCTATAGACCATTGCTTGACAACAAACACCGATCCTCCTTCAGCAAGGCATGATTCTCCGAATTTACCACCCTATCTAGTTGCCTCAAGAATTCCTTTCCAATAAAGTGTCTCGAAATGTCATGAGCTCGGCTCAAATACAAAAATAAGTCCATCTTGTACCTCCTACCAAAACCAGAATGGAAGACCTTCACCTTTCTGTCTATCACACACTTCTTCAATCTGTTAGATACTAGTAGGACTTTCTCTAAAGGGGATTTGGTTGCAACCCAAACACGCCTAGAACAACCACAAACAAAGAAAACCAAACGCCTATTACCTCCCAATGATGCCCCCTTGGAAGGCCCCCAAACATCCACGTGAACACCTCGAGAACGACCCTTAGCACGGTGAATCGAGGTGCCAAACTTCACCTTGGTCTACTTGCTCACATCAACATGTTCACTGGACTTCAAACTGCAGGTCATCACACCCTCTTTCAATCTATACGAGGAATCAATACTGGAATGGCCAAGCCCCAAATGCTACAGTCTAGTCGAATCAATAGAAGTCGCTAGTTCTCCACCTGCCATTATACCTCCAGTCATGTAATACAGGTTATTCCTCCCGACACCCTTCATCAAAATACGAGAGTCTCTCGCAATCTCGAGAACCTTGTCTCAACATGAACCTTCAGACCCTCTCCAACCAAAGCCCCAATCGTGATCAAGTTCTTCCTCAAAGAAGGAACATATCTTACATCATTTAACTCCCTAACAGTCCCGTCAAACATTTTGATGCGAATTCTTCCTATCCCAAGGATCTGGCGTGCACGGTTAACAGCCATGTACACCACACCACTATCCAGCTTCTCAAAACTAGAGAACTATTCCCTTCTAGGGCACACATGATAGGTCGCACCACTATCCAACATCCACTTGGATTCCTCCGAATAGCTCCATGTAGGACTGATAGAAAGTGAATAAATAGAAGAGTCAGAAATATTACCATTCGATACGATGTTAGCTTCTGATGATGGTTGCTTCCCTTTTCCCTTCTGCTTATTCTTCATCCATTTGTCGAGCTTTGGGTAGTCTTTCTTCCAATGACCAGTCTTCTTGCACCAAGCACACTGATCTTTTCCAATTGTAGGACGTCCTACTCTAGACTGTTACTTCTAATTCTTTCGGTTTGGACCCTTCCCTATTGCGGCCAATGCCTCTACTACCGACTCAGTCGAATTCTCCTTATCCATCTTCCGAAGCTGATAATTCACCAGTGCAGCAGTGACCTCACTATACGAAAGAGATGCCTTCCCATTAATCAGAGTAAGGACGAATGTCTCATATTCCTCGTCGGGCAAGGAACTCAACAACAGCAACGCTTTGTCCTCATCTTCAATCATGACATCCACATTCGCCAAATCCGCAAGAAGCTTTGTGTATGTGTTCATATGATCTCTAATTGAGGTCCCTTCTTCAACTGGAAATGATAAAGTCTCCTCTTCAAATGTACGTGGTTCTCAACACTCTTTGTCAGATACTTGCTTTTGAGAATCTCCCAAATCTTCTTTGCAAAAGTCTCATTCATCACATCATATTTTAGATCTTGAGTCAAACAAGACCTAATCACACCACACGTCGTTCGATTTATCTTCTTCCAAAACATATCTTCAATGTCATCTGGCTTGCCATCTAACTCCAAGGTATCCTCCAAATTCTGCGCGTTTAGCGCATCCAAAACCTCGCATCTCCATAATCTAAAATTATTTGTTCCATTAAACTTCTCTACATCTATCTTCATAGAGTGGATATTCAAACTCTGAATGGTCTTCGCGCCAGAACCACCACCCTCGACACCCGAAGCACCTTCTTTCCTCGACATCTTTCTCAACGCACCAACGAACAAAGAATAGATCCAAAACTAAAAAGATAGAGTCTTTACCAAAAAGATCCCACCTTTATCACCAAACAAAGCCCTAGACGAGCCTCCAAATTGATCTACTCCTCCAACCAAATCCTATAACTGAAACCTGGGCTCTGATACCACTTGTTGTGCATAGCGAAAATTTTGACAGAGTTTCTGATGCACAATAAGAGAGAATGATCCCTATAAGAATTCATGTCTCACCAAGGAAACAAGAATCTGAAGCGAATATCTCAACAAAGTGAGATATCGGCTCTTCCTCTCATCAATTCTAGGACTGACTTGTCAAGGGATCCTAAAACTATTACAATGGACACAAACACAAACAAACCAATTTTACGTGGTTCGGTAAACTGCCTACGTCCACGGGGTAAGGAGGGGAAGATCTACTATTAGAGGGAGAGAACACAACTAGGGTTTACAATCACTCAATCTAAACCCTCAAACTCTCTCTCTCTCTCTCACAAATATCTCTCTGTTTTTCTCTAAAAAAAAAACAGGCGCCGAAACAGCACGCCGTCCAAAAAGAGACTCTACCGCCTCTTGCACGAACCCTCTGTTTGTACCGCCTCTTTTCTGCCAAAACCCTCTCTGCACGTTGCTCATCGTACTGTCAATTTTTCTCTTTGCTCAAAACCCTAGGACACCGAATAAAGGCTATATATAGCTGCAAAAAACAGTTTCGGGTGGGCCTGCTAAAGTGCAGGTGTGGGCGTTCTATCTCTCCACACGTTCCCAGCTCATCACGTGAATTCGTTCACATGAGTTCACAATTCTCCACCTCGGCGAAGTTTTCTCAAAACTGAGCCGACACCAACCAAACCAAATGTCTCACTTGTTGTGTCTAGTACGATGTGAAACAATTCATGATAACGGACTCAATCCACTACAAGTAGAGAACCCAAATGAGAATGCAAACACTCTCCAAATGTCGGTATCAACTCACAAATCGATCTCACCCCCATCAAAACCAACCAATCCAAACCGGCTACATCATAAATGACTACCTACGTATCCTCTTGCCCAAGGAATCAAGCCTTACGTAGTTCACCCAAATGGCCTCCAAAGGCCTCAATCCACTAGAAGAATTCGTAACCCTTCTCCAATATCATCAACTCTGTGGCTGATAGAACTCCAAATAGACCCAAAGTGTAACGAATCAAACACCTCCACCTAAGATGAACCAATGGCCATATCCGAACTACATCTATCAACTGCACTCGAATCAAACAACTCATCATCTTCATCCAAATCCAAATGATCCCCTAACTATGTCACCTTTGCTGGAATCCCAAACGATGTAGAATGACCTAGAGTATGTGGGAAAATCTCCACCCAATGTGGAGTAGCATCAATCTCCACCTGTTACGATACAACTAAGGTCTGTCTAAAACTCTCCACCTGCTGAGAGTCAATCGGCTCCCTTATCGAAGCCTCATCCAAAGTGACACCACCAGACCTATCTTCCAATGGAGTTTTACCTCTAATCATAGCAGTTGACAGCTCTTTAATAGGATGATCCAAATATGTCGAAGCCTCAATCCAGGAACTCTTCTACAGACCATTGCTTGACAACAAACACCGATCCTCCTTCATCAAGGCACGGTTCTCCGAATTTGCCACCCTATCTAGTTGACCCAATAATTCCTTCCAATGAAGTGCCTCGAAATGTCATGAGCTCGGCTCCAATACAAAAATAGGTCCATCATGTACCTCCTACCAAAACCAGAATGGAGTACCTTAACCTTTCTGTCTATCACACACTTCTTCAATCTGTTGGATACTACTAGGACTTTCTCCAAAGGGGATTTGGTTGCAACCCAAACACGCCTAGAACAGCCACCAACAAAGGGAACCAAACGACTATTACCTCCCAATGATGCCCCCTTGGAAGGCCCCCAAACATGCACGTGAACACCTCGAGAACGACCCTTAGCACGGTGAATCGAGGTGCCAAACTTCACCTCAGACTTCTTGCTCACATCAACATGTTCACTGGACTTCAAACTACAGGTCATCACACCCTCTTTCAATCTATATGAGAAATCAATACTGGAATGGCCAAGCCCCAAATGCCGTAGTCTAGTCGAATCAATAGAAGTCGTCAGTTCTTCACCTGCCACTATACCTCCAGTCAAGTAATATAGGTTATTCCTCCTGACACCCTTCATCAAAATACAAGAGTCTCTCGCAATCTTGAGAACCATGTCTTAACATGAACCTTCAGACCCTCTCCAACCAAAGCTCTAATCGAGATCAAGTTCTTCCTCAAAGAAGGAACATATCTCACATCATTTAACTCCCTAACAGTCCCGTCAAACATTTTTATGCGAATTCTTCCTATCCCAAGGATCTACAATGCACGGTTATTAGCCATATACACCACACTACTATCCAGCTTCTCAAAACTAGAGAACCATTCCCTTCTAGGCACACATGATAGTTCGCACCACTATCCAACATCAACTCGGATTCCTCCGAATAGCTCCATGTAGGACTGATAGAAAGCGACTAAATAGAAGATTCGAAAATATTACCATCCGATACGATGTTAGCTTCTGATGATAGTTGCTTCCCTTTTCCCTTCTGCTTATTCTTCATCCATTCATCGAGCTTTGGATAGTCTTTCTTCCAATGACCAGTCTCCTTGCACCAATCACACTGATCTTTTCCAATTGTAGAACGTCCAACTCTAGACTGTGACTTCCAATTCTTTTGGTTTGGACCCTTCCCCCTTGCGGCCAATGCCTCTGTTACCGACTCAGTCGAAGTCTCTTTATCCTTCTTCCGAAGCTGATAATTCACCAGTGCAGCAGTGACCTCACTATACGAAAGAGATGCCTTCCCATTAATCAGAGTAAGTGTTAGATATAGGTGCCCTGCAGGTAATTATTGTATATTGTAACAGGACCTATATATATATAACATCCTTGTTCAAAATGATAGTATGCTATTTTGGTCAGATTTATCTAATGTTCTAAAAATACAGATAATGTCCTTAGAATAAATACTAGACTATCAGATATTTCGGATAGTTATTGTAATGAAGAGATCTGATTAGTCGGTAACGTATATTCTAAAATGTTCCTAGTTGATGAAGTGTTGAGATAGGATATCATCACTTTGGTTAAGACTAGTGTATGATCTATTTCTCCTTTTGAAGGAGATGATCAATCTCTTAGATCATTGATGTGAGACATCAAGATACAGTATACAGGTGACTCATTAGTGAATGAGTTGACTGAACGACTCGCCGAGAACATCTAGTTGGTAATATACTTAACTGTCAAATAGAAGTTCTCAAGTGATATAGTACATAGTCTCTTGACCTGAGGCATGAGTGCAATATCTTATATGTCAGTAAAGATGTATTTAGACTTTTACCTAACCACAGTTCTTATTGAATTGTGCATAACGGTTCTTGTTGGGTACATCCCGAGACATAAGTAGATATTGAGATGCCAAGAAGGGATTCGTCTCTCCCAGTATAGGGGTTGATGTCATAAGATTGTTTGATATAACTATAGCCTGAAAATCCTTGGTCGAGGTAAATAAGATAAACTGAGTGTCAGTTTGATCTTATAGGTTATGAGTTTAATATCTACAAACACTAATTGAGCAAATAGGGTTTGATAGTTTTCCATACCCTAAGCTTAATAGTTTGATATGGTTTGACGAAGAGACCGGACTGTACAGCATTATCACTGAGTGGTCCTGATAAAATTGTGTAAGCATCTTGCAGATATTTATCACAACTTATACCCGGGTAGTCTTCATGTGTAGCTAGCACCTCTGTTGTACTTGTGGATATGATCTACTGCCGAGTTCTTAAGTTGGGCCCTAGAGTCACACTAAGCGCGTACTTGAATCCTATGAAACACAATTTATAGAGTGATGCGTATGATTGATACGCATATATGATTTTACCGGATACACATAAACGGTTATGTATATCGATAAAATCGGAATGCTATGTGCTTAGGAAATGAATTCTAGTATTTTTCCTATAAAGTTAACTTTTAGTCAACAAGTTGACTTTTTGGTCAACAGTTGACTTGTGTTCAACTCACTGACTTTTTGTCATATGATGACTTATTAATCAATGATTGGAAAATTATAAAATATCGTATTTTTGAAATACAATATTAATTTGGTATCATTTATGAAATACACATACCATGTATAATGAGTCATGAGATGAGTCATTTAGTGGTATGGTTTGAGCACATGGTTTATTAGCACATGGTTTTGAAATGTAATTATTCATAAGATGATTCATTGCATGACTCACTAGATTAATCATTAATATTTGATGATTCATTGTATGACTCATAGGATGATTCATTACATGACTCATAGGATGAGTCATTCATGTCATGAACACATTCCACTCTATAAATATGAGCTCTCTTTCTTATGGAAAGACTAATGAAAAATTGGCTAAGTGGTTTTTCCATAAGAGAATAAAAGAGAGCTCTCCTCTTACTAAACTTTAGCAATCTTTGAACAAGAGGAAGTAGTAGGATTTTAATAACCCGGGGGTGGATATCTTGCCTTGTGACTCAAGAAGACTCCCATTTTATCAAGCCCACTTGAAGACTTGGAGATCCACTACGAGGAGATTTTCAACTACAAGGAGCAAGAGCTAGGGGTTATTCGATCTTCTATCGAATCACGCTTCGAAACTATGCTTTTCTAACTCTTTTATGCCCTCTTTAATATAGGGATTATGTTAGATTTAATTAGGATGGTCCTACTATGTATTTCATGCTCTCTACATGCATAGCATAATTATACATATAGTCTTCCGTTGTGTATTTTGCATGTATTTAGCATGAATTTCCATCATGGTATCAGAGCCATGGTTCCATCTAATTAAATCTTAACATGCATATCTAACTCATAGAGGACTTTGTTCTTTCTTCTAATTACTAGTTTAATTAAAAGATGTTTTAATGAAACTAGTTAATTTATTCAAGTTGTTTTGTAATTAATTATACTAGTTGTTGATTCAAAAATGTGATTTTTGGTTCATATGTTTTTAGGAGTAAAAACACTTATATAAATTGCAAAACACTTATACTAGTGTAGTTGTATGTTAGAAGCATGATAGTCCTATTTGAGTTAGGATTATCCCTATGATATCTAGTTTTCCAATTTGTTGCATAACTAGATAGATGCATATTTCTTAATGTTGATTAAGTTATATGTTTTATATCATCTTGCGTGGATGTTATGTTTATGGATGGTAGTGGACAACGATTCTCTTGCATTTATTGTATTGATGTAATATAGCTGAAAATGTAATATTATTTTTGACCTCTTTCCTCCCCGAGCATGGGCTACGCCTACGGGTTTTGGCACTTGCTCACCGATCATGGGCTACGCCTACGGGTATAGGCCCTTGTTCGGGTGTGGGAGGTATGGTTATTTAGTTTAGTTATTTCATTTATGACTTTAATTTTACATTCAATGCAATATTATTACCCATCCTACAAGATGGTTTTTTCATTATAAATGGGGCTTGCACGTCCTATGTATATGTGAATGTAATAATACATGATTTGCAAGGGAGCTAGCAATGTAAGGAGTTGCAAATTGCTTGCCAAAATGTAATTAGTATAGTTGCATTTTATTCCCTTAGTTGTCCACTACCATTCCATATTGCTTTTACATATGTTGATATGTTGGTTGTGCCCCAATTGTAGATGTAAATATAATTGGGTGCTATATTCTACAAAGTTTATATCTCTATCTCATTAGAGAATAGTTTTTATTATAAAAACTCATTTTTAAACTTTGTGAGACATAGCAATAAGAGTTTATTGACCATAGAGTGGTGAGACCGACATTAACATAGTGTTAGTGTGAAAGATAAATAAACCTAAAGCAGTTAAAAGAGATGTATTTAGAATGAGCTTTTAACTAGTGTCAAGTAAAGTAATTATGAGATATAGCTCATGGGGTGATGCCCAACTTAAGATTAGGGGTGATGCCCAATCTTTTGCGCTATAGTCTTAAAGAGCGGTGGTTACTTAATTAAGGTCCGATGGATATTCCCGGTGAATAGCTCAGAACCCTCCCACTAATCTTGTGCTTACCTGGCTAGTTTAATTGTTACAAGTATAAATATAGAGAATCTTTTAACTATATCAAGTTTGATTACGGTAAAAGATTTGAGAAATCGTCCGTAGCCCTCCATCATTTTAGTTAAATACTATTAAGCTTATAAATACTATGTTTGTTGGCATACGTCAAGGCATAACTATTCTATGGCTAAATAGTATTCATCTGTATATAAGATATAAGGATAGCTTAAGTTGGTTATGCAACTTTGTTGGCATACGTCAAGAGTTTGCATAAGTTAAATTTAAGCCAGTCAAGAAATGATGGGTATAAACTTGACTAGCATTTTATGATTTGTTGGCATACGTCAAGGTCATAAAAGACTAGGGGTAAAATCATATCAAGAATTACAAGAGTGTAAAAGACAATAGTTGTTTACCAATTATTGAATGTGTCAATTTGTTGACATACGTCAAGGTTGATGCAGTCAATGATAATTGGATCTTGATCCCACTTGAAAACAATGAGTTGTTTTCCGATCACCTCTTATAAGGTTTTGAGGGACTCGAAAAATAGTGGGAGGCATAACTTAGATAAAAATAAACCAAATCTATTTTATGTATTGAACATCTGCTAAAATACCTTTTCTCTCTCTTTCAGGCCATTATGTCTGGTTTAAAACTCATATTGGAACAGAACAAGTTAACCGGTCTTAATTACAAAGACTGGTTGAGGAATGTTAAAATTACCCTAACTTATGACAAAGTAGCATATGTCCTCACTGCGCCCGAACCTGTTCTAGTCCTAGAACCCACTATAGCGGAAACTGAAATCCGCAATACATGGGATAAAGATTGTTCACTTGCTCAATGCCTCACCATTGCCTCTATGGATTTGGTCCATCAGAGGCAACATGAGAATATGGATATCAGATCCATATTTCGTAATACAGAAGAACTATATGGCGAGCAACCGCGACAAATGAAGTACGCGACGTCTAGGAATCTGTTCCAGACGAAAATGACTGTGGGATCTTCTGTTGGGGATCATGTCCTCAAAATGATCGCCTATGTCAATGAGCTTGAACTATTGAACGTAGGCCTAGATGCAGATAGATACAGATATCACTCTATAGTCCTTGACACCAGCATACTCCCGATTCATATCACAGTTTTTGATGATGGATCTGGAGCCCACTCTTCCTGCCTTGCTTAATTTGTTAAGACAGGAAGAAAGTTCTTTGAAAAAGGGACAAACACCAGCCTTAGCTATAGGGCAATCTTCTTCCTCTTCTGGCAAATTGGTTGCTAAGAAAAAAGGAATGAAGAAAACTACTAAACCAAGGAAAGGTGTTAAGAAGGCTGTCAAGAAGGATAAAGGAAAGGCAAAAATGATGACAGCAGAATGCTTCCATTGTCATAAGTCAGGACATTGGAAAAGGAACTGCCCAGAATACCTAGCCTCACTCACCAAGAATAAGCAAGTTGTTGCTTCATCTACAGGTGTGTTTGTTACTCAGAATTGTTTTTCTATAAATCATACATCCTTGGTATTAGATACCGGATCAGGATCTCACATCTGTAATTTGTTACAGGGACTTAAAAGTTATAGAAAACTTGGAGCTGGAGAGATGACCATGCAAGTTGGTAATAGTGCAATAGTTGCAGCACTTGCAGTAGGGGATTTTCATCTAGCTTTACCAAATGGAAACGTTTTGATTTTAAATAGCTGTTATTTTGTACCAACTATGAAGTGTAATATAATATCCATATCTTTATTAGATAAAGATGGATATGTATTTAAGTTGGAGAACAATGTTATGAATATCATATTTAATCAAAAGTTGATTGCTTATGGAACATTGTGCAATGGCATCTATATTCTTAATCAAAACACAATTCTGAACACTCATCACACTAATAAAAGAAAGCACTCAGTTATGAATGACGCTTTCTTATGGCATTGCAGACTTGGTCACATTAATAAAGAAAGACTTGGCGAGCTTCATAAGCATGGATATTTAGATCCATTTGATTTTGAGTCTTATGAGACTTGCAAGTCTTGTCTTAAAGGTAAAATGACCAAGACTCCATTTACAGGAAATGGAGTAAGAGTTACAGAACTCTTAGGACTGATACATAGTGATGTATGTGGTCCTATGTCTACAATGGCCAGAGGTGGCTACGCCTACTTTATTATTTTTACTGATGATTTTTCAAGGTTTGGACATGTGTTTTTGATGAAACACAAATCTGAAGCACTTGAGAAATTTATCGAGTACAAAAATGAAGTAGAGAACCAAACGAGCAAGAAAGTTAAAATTCTTCGATCGGATCGAGGAGGTGAATACTTGAGCTCGGAATTCTTAGGTATTTTAAAAGAGAATGTGATTCTCTCTCAGGTTACTCCACCCTTTACACCACAGCTTAACGGCGTGTCAGAAAGAAGGAATTGTACCCTATTAGATATGGTACGTTCCATGATGAGTAACACTGAGTTACCTTTTTCATTCTGGGGGTATGCATTTTAAACAACAACACACTTACTGAATAGGGTTCCAACTAAAACAGTGCCTAAACCTCCATATGAGATATGGAGTGGAAGAAACCACATCTTAATTATATTAAGATTTGGGGATGTCATGCTTATGTAAAGAAGCAAGATCCCAAAAAGTTAGAGGCACGCTCAGTATTATGCAAATTTGTAGGATATCCAAGGAATTCCATTGGATATCAATTCTACCACATCGATGAACAAAAGATAATTGTTTCTCGGCATGCCACCTTCTTAGAGAAGGAATTTCTTGAAAAAGAAATTAGTGGGAGCATGGTAGAACTGGAAGAAATTTCAGAGATACAAAATATTACTGATAAATTAGTGGAACCAGCAAATTCAGTTATACCAGAAGAACCTCAACCACTCCACAGATATCCAAGGCGATCTCATGCACCTAAGACACATATAATTTTTTAGTTAAAGGTGGCATGTTAGATCACGTCATAGATGATGACGAACCTTTAAGTTATCAGCAAGCATCTCAGAGTAGGGACTCTGTTGCTTGGTATGATGCAATGAAATCTAAAATAGACTCTATGTACACCAACAAAGTATGGATATTAGACAATGCTCCTAAAGGGGTGATACCCATAGGTTGCAAATGGTTGTTTAAGAAAAAGTTGGGTGTAGATGGAAAAGTAGAGACTTTTAAAGCTAGACTGGTAGCTAAAGGTTTTCGTCAAAGACCTGGTTTGGACTACGATGAAACTTTTTCTCCGGTGGCTATGCTCAAGTCTATTCGGATCCTACTTGCTATAGCTGCTCACTATGACTATGAGATCTGACAAATGGATGTCAAAACTGCATTTCTAAATGGTGATTTAGAAGAGTGCATATATATGACGCAACCAGAGGGTTTTATAGTCAGTGGGAGCAGTAGAAAAGCATGTAGATTGCTTAAATCTATTTATGGACTGAAGCAAGCATCGCGGAGATGGAACATCTGTTTTGATGATGCTATCAAAGAGTTTGGTTTCATCAAAAATCCAGATGAACCATGTGTGTATAAAAGGATAATTGGGAGTATTATATCGTTTCTTATTTTATATGTAGACGATATACTCTTAATCGGTAATGACATACCGTCATTACAAGCGGTTAAAATTTGGCTATCAAAAAGATTTTCTATGAAAGATTTAGGTGAAGCATCCTGTGCTCTGGGTATTCAGATCTATAGAGATAGATCTAAAAGGATGTTAGGATTATCACAATCTAGATACATTGGCAAAGTGCTAAAACAGTTTAGCATGGAAAATTCCAAGAAAGATTTTGTACCTGCATCTCCTGGAATCTTCCTCTCTAAAAAGATGTCTCCCCAGACTGATGAAGAGAGGAAACACATGAGTCTAATTCCTTATGCCTCGACAGTAGGATCGATCATGTATGCCATGTTATGTACTAGACCAGATATCGCTTATTCACTCAGTTTGGTAAGTAGATACCAATTTGATCATGGAGAAGAGCACTGGAAAGCGATCAAGAATATACATAAGTACCTTAAAAGGACTAAGAAGTTATTTTTGATATACGGTAAAAGTGACCTCCGAATGGAGGCTTTTTCCGACTCAAGCTTTCAGAGCGATATCGATGATAGTAAGTCTGTATCAGGATATATTTTAACCCTCAATAGAGGGGCTGTCAGCTGGAAAAGTTCCAAGCAGGATACAGTAGCAGACTCGACTATGGAAGCTAAATACATTGCAGCCAATGATGCAGCTAAAGAAGCTGTCTAGATGAGGAAGTTTCTTTTAGAGCTGGAAGTTGTTCCAACCATTAAAGATCTAGTACCTTTATACTGTGATAATAATGCTGCAATAGCTCTGACAAAGGAACCTCGATCTCACCATAAGTCCAAACACATTCTGAGGAAGTATCACTTGATCAGGGAGATAGTTGATCGCCAGGAGATCAAGATTGAAAGAGTAGACAGAAAAGATAATATAGCAGATCCATTCACAAAGGCAATTGCTCGTTCACAATTTGAGAAACTTGTTGAGCTATTGGGTATTAGATACTATAATAATTGGCCTTAGTGCAAGTAGGAGTTTGTTAGATATAGGTGCCCTGCAGGTAATTATTGTATATTGTAACAGGACCTATATTTATATAACATCCTTGTTCAAAATGATAGTATGCTATTTTGGTCAGATTTATCTGATGTTCTAAAAATACAGATAATGTCCTTAGAATAAATACTAGACTATCAGACATTTCGGATAGTTATTGTAATGAAGAGATCTGATTAGTCGGTAACGTATATTCTAAAATGTTCCTAGTTGATGAAGTGTTGAGATATGATATCATCACTTTGGTTAAGACTAGTGTATGATCTATTTCAACTTTTGAAGGAGATGATCAATCTCTTAGATCATTGATGTGAGACATCAAGATACAGTATACATGTGACTCATTAGTGAATGAGTTGACTGAACGACTCGCCGAGAACATCTAGTTGGTAATATACTTAACTGTCAAATAGAAGTTCTCAAGTGATATAGTACATAGTAGTCTCTTGACCTGAGGCATGAGTGCAATATCTTATATGTCAGTAAAGATGTATTTAGACTTTTACCTAACCACAGTTCTTATTGAATTGTGCATAACGGTTCTTGTTGGGTACATCCCGAGACATAAGTAGATATTGAGATGCCAAGAAGGGATTCGTCTCTCCCAGTATAGGGGTTGATGTCATAAGATTGTTTGATATAACTATAGCCTGAAAATCCTTGGCCGAGGTAAATAAGATAAACTGAGTGTCAGTTTGATCTTATAGGTTATGAGTTTAATATCTACAAACACTAATTGAGCAAATAGGGTTTGACAGTTTTCCATACCCTAGGCTTAATAGTTTGACATTGTTTGACGAAGAGACCAGACTGTACAGCATTATCACTGAGTGGTCCTGATAAAATTGTGTAAGCATCTTACAGACATTTATCACAACTTATACCCGGGTAGTCTTCATGTATAGCTAGCACCTCTGTTGTACTTGTGGATATGATCCACTGCCGAGTTCTTAAGTTGGGCCCTAGAGTCACACCAAGCGCGTACTTGAATCCTATGAAACACAATTTATAGAGTGATGCGTATGATTGATACGCATATATGATTTTACCGGATACACATAAACGGTTATGTATATCGATAAAATCGGAATGCTATGTGCTTAGGAAATGAATTCTAGTATTTTTCTATAAAGTTAACTTTTAGTCAACTAGTTAACTTTTTGGTCAACAGTTGACTTGTGGTCAACTCATTGACATATGACTTATTAATCAATGATTGGAAAATTACAAAATATCGTATTTATGAAATACAATATTGATTTGGTATTCTCATTTATGAAATACACATACCATGTATAATGAGGCATGAGATGAGTCATTTAGTGGTATGGTTTGAGCACATGGTTTATTAGCACATGGTTTTGAAATGTAATGATTCATAAGATGATTCATTGCATGACTCATTAGATTAATCATTAATATTTGATGATTCATTGCATGACTCATAGGATGAGTCATTCATGTCATGAACACATTCCACTCTATAAATATGAGCTCTCTTTCTTATGGAAAGACTAATGAAAAATTGGCTAAGTGGTTTTTTCCATAAGAGAATAAAAGAGAGCTCTCCTCTTACTAAACTTTAGCAATCTTTGAGCAAGAGGAAGTAGTAGGATTTTAAGAACCCGAGGGTGGATATCTTGCCTTGTGACTCAAGAAGACTCCCATTTTATCAAGCCCACTTGAAGACTTGGAGATCCACTATGAGGAGATTTTCTACTATAAGGAGCAAGAGCTAGAGGTTATTCGATCTTCCATCGAATCACGCTTCGAAAGTATGACTTTCTACCTCTTTTATGCCTTCTTTAATATAGGGATTATGTTAGATTTAATTAGGATGGTCCTACTATGTATTTCATGCTCTCTACATGCATAACATAATTATACATATAGTCTTCCGTTACGTATTTTGCATGTATTTAGCATGAATTTCCTTCAGTAAGGACGAATGTCTCATATTCCTCGTCGGGCAAGGAACTCAACAACAGCAACGCCTTGTTGTCATTTTCAATCATGACATCCACATTCGCCAAATCCGTAAGAAGCTTTGTGTATGTGTTAATGTGATCTCTAATTGAGGTTCCCTTCTTCAACTGGAAACGATAAAGTCTCCTCTACAAATGCAAGTGGTTCTCAACACTCTTTGTTAGATACTTGCTTTCGAGAATCTCACAAATCTTCTTTGTAGAAGTCTCATTTATCACATCATATTTTAGATCTTGAGTCAAACAAGACCTAATCACACTACACGTCGTTCGATTCATCTTCTTCCAAACCATATCTTCAATGTCATCTGGCTTGCCATCTAACTCCAAGGTATCCTCCAAATTCTGCGCGTTTAGCGCATCCAAAACCTCGCATCTCCATAATCCAAAATTATTTGTGCTATTAAACTTCTCTACATCTATCTTCATAGAGTAGATATTCAAACTCTGAATGGTCTTCGCGCCAGAAGCACCACCCTCGACACCCGAAGCACATTCTTTCCTCGACATCTTTCTCAACGCACCAACGAACGAAGAATAGATCCAAAACTAAAAAGATAGAGTCTTTACCAAAAAGATCACACCTTTATCACCAAACAAAGCTCTAGACGAGCCTCCAAATTAATCTACTCCTCCAACCAAATCCTAGATCTGGAACCTAGGCTCTGATACCACATGTTGTGCGCAGCGAAAATTTCGACAAAGTTTCTGATGCACAATAAGAGAGAATGATCCTAATAAGAATTCATGTTTCACCAAGAAAACAAGAATCTGAAGCAAATATCTCAACAATGTGAGATATCGGCTCTTCCTCTCATCAGTTCTAGGACTGACTTGTCGAGGGATCCTAAAACTATTATAATGGTCACAAACACAAACAAACCAATTTTACGTGGTTCGGCAAACTGCCTATGTCCACGGGGCAAGGAGGGGGGAAATCTACTATTAGAGAGAGAGAATACAACTAGGGTTTATAATCACTCAATCTAAACCCTCAAACAAACTTTCTCTCTCTCTCACAAATATCTCTCTATTTTTCTCTGAAAAAAAAACAGGCGCCGGAACAACACGCCGCCCAAAAAGAGACTCTACCGCCTCTTGCACGAACCTTCTGTTTGCACCTCCTCTTTTCCGCCAAAACCCTCTCTGCACGTCGCTCCTTGCACTGTCAATTTTCCTCTTTGCCCAAAACCCTAGGACACCGAATAAAGGCTATATATAGCTGCAAAAACAGTTTCGGGTGGGCCTGCTAAAGTGCGGGTGTGGGCGTTCTATCTCTCCACGCGTTCCCAGCTCTTCACGTGAATTCGTTCATGTGAGTTCACAAAATGCTCCCTTTTCTCCTCCTCTTCCTCTTCACTCTTAGCAGTATACAAGTACACATTTGTTGTTCCTTAACTTGTGTTACTTGTGCATGTTGGAGCATATCAAGCTCCATCCATCTTTCGATGGATATGCTAAAACTTGATCAATAAGATCATTCAGTATCTTATCCATCTTTAGAAAAATGTCTGCAAGTCATAAGAAGAAATTTAACCTTGATGGTTTAAGCTCATTTGATCTCTACTCTTGATGATCGATGAAAATGTCATTTATCTACGGTTTACTTTCAGAATACAAACTATCTTCTCTTGTATGCAATTTTCTGGCATGACATGCTTTTATACTCGTACTCAATTCTTTTTGCTTGTATGCAGGAAACTTGACCACAAGACATCTGATCAAGGCACTTCTGGTGCGTATACTTGCACATAATATACTTTGAATCTCTTAAAAGTTTTTTGGGGGCAATAAATAGATAATTTAGGATTATAGATAATAAACAAAGACAAGGAACTGTAAACTACAGTTGAGCTATAGATATCCAAAATTCTAATTCCTTTGACATTTTGTTCTAATTATTTGCTTTCAGGTTCTCTAGCTCCAACATGCGCCTATGACATGTACTGCTTCGGTAAAGTCCTACTCGAGCTAGTCACAGGCAAGCTAGGCCTCAATGGATCCAACGACTCCACAACAATTGATTGGCTCAACCACACACTTCAATGCATCAGCTTATACGACAAAGAAACTCTTACAAAAATCATAGACCCCTCCCTCGTCTTAGATGAGGACCTCACCCAAGAGGTATTCGTGACAGCATACATAGCAAAAACTTGCTTAGAACCAAAACCATCTAGACGTCCTTTAGCAAGATTTGAATGTTTTTACAGAAAATTCATGTTATTTATGAGGAGGAGGAGGAGGAGGGGGAGGTTGAAAAGGATGAGGAGGAGGAAGAGGATGAGGAGGAGGGGGAGGTTGAAGAGGATGAGGAGGAGGGAGAGGGGGTTAAGAGTAGGACGGGTTTTTGATGAGTGGTTTTATGCAAAAAATCCTATCAACACTGGCCGGAACAGTAACTCCGGTCAAATTTAAGGCTTATATGGCGCCGGAGTCGACAAAATATACCAATCTGACAAAACTTAAAGAAAATAACCAGGCTCTAGCACCGTCAATTAAACCGCCACAAGCCCTCAAGCGTCTGTTAGGGTTGCCTATGTATAGTTGGTCATAACCAAACTGGGGGGCGAACCTGCAGGGGAGGTATGACTCGATACTACAGACATTCTTAGTCCTAAACAAAAGATAACCAGGACGGATGTTCACTAACCATCTGAAACATCCCATGTCCAAGAAAATCCTATTCCTTCTCGGATCTTCTTCATCATTAAACATGTCGCCATAAGTTTCCGAGAACTGAGGAAAACAAGGAAAAAAATTCCCAACATTTATGGACTCTGAACTGTTTGGAAACCTCGTGCAATTGTCTTAGCAACCCACTTACACCCTTCTAAAATCTGCAACAGTGGAAGATCTGGATTTGTAGCTTCGGGTGCTGACATCATAGCTGGCTGGTGAAGAACTAACCAGGCTATCAAATAAGTGTAGGGTAACTTTATTTTCATGGTTGGGATTTCATTCGAGGGTTTCTTACTTTCTTGAGTAAAAGTGGTTCGCCTTTAAATGTTTTAAAAAGAACATACTGACTCTTTGTTTTACAATTTTCAAGTCTCTTAATCAAAATAAATTTTCAAGAGCATATATACAAATATAACTATATATATAAAATTATTGTTACTATATCTTTGTTATTTCACTTTTTATTCCTTGGTGATTTTTTCTACTTTATCGGGCTTTCTAGGTGACTATTTAACAAGTTTTGGGCTAATAAATCCTAACCAAATTAGGCTTAGGTCATTACATATGGAAATACTCATTAGGCTTAATTACTTGGTCAACTTAGGCTTTATAAGATACAATCACCTTGGGCTTAATTACTCGGTCAACTTAAATACTCCTTGGGCTTTAAGAGCATATCACTGATATTGACAGCCAAAAAGACTTTATTTAAAATATTTATTCCTCTTATTAGTACACAAATCTTTTAAAAAGTTTGCATAAGAAGGGATTTGTTTAATTACATCTAAGAGAGAAATGTTGACCTTAACCTGCTTGAATGTTTCTATGATCTTCTCCTCCTAAGGAGAGTGTTTCCTATGCATGAGTCTATTTGAGAAGGGAGCAACTGGTTTAAACTTGTGAAAATTAGGCTTAGGTTTGGGTTTTGGTCCTTGGTCATCGGAAAGAGGGGATTTCTGAATCGAGTTATCAGAAGGAGAATGAATTTCTTCTGGTTCAAGAGTTTGACTTGGAGGTATTCTAACTTGATTTTCAACGTTTTCCTAACCATAGTGTGTGGATTGCATTCATTTGAGCTTCATAGGATGAACTAGATCTAGTGTCATTAGGGTTGACCACAGGTTGACTTGAAAAATTTTCTTTCTCTCTTTCACTCGTGGCACCACTAGCTAGTTGACCAAGTTTTGTTTCTAATCTACCTATGGCTTGAGTGTTGGAGTTGAGTATTTGTTCGGTTGATTGCATAAAGGAATTCAAAGTGTTGGATGTTTGAGTCGACATATTTGTGATTTGTGTAGAGGCATTGATTATGGTTTTGTGATGCCTCTGGTTTCACACAAGGCTACAGTCCATGGTGAACCCAAGGATGGCAAACCTACTATACACTGATACTCTGTAATAACACATTTTACTATCACAGTAATAGCTCTCTAGTAGAATCAAACAATAGGTGTCGGTACAAAACTGACAAATGAATGTAATAATATAATAAACATGATATATAAAGAAGAGATATTTGTAAATAGTCAATAATCATGTTCCCAACTGAAATAAATGAAATACAACTAATATTAGAACAAATGTAAAATGTCTCAATACATAGAGTCAATGGAAATGCTACTAAGGCACTCTACCTTTCCAAAAATGTAATACAACTCTAAATATTTGGAAATAAATAATAAACTACTGTGGAGCATAAATAACTATTAATGTAGATAAAGATGGAGACTAAGCCGAAACTCCATCAACCTGTGACTCTCCATACGCTTGACTCGCTGCCTAAAAAGAGGGGAAATAACGAGCGTTAAAACACTAGCGAGATCATCTCAACCGCCCCCAGGAGGAGGGGGTTAGGAGTATATATGAAAATAGTTAGTACATATAAATAATCCAAATAAGGAAACCCTCATGTATATATAATATCTCAAATTGTGAATCGCTAAATCCTAACTCCAGAGTCCTAGGAATGAAATAGTAAATAAAAGAAACACAAGTACAGACCTCAACAATAGAAGTCACATCAAATCCTCATACTACCCTCAGGTAGTTGGCGCAGTCATAATAAATATCATCCGATACATTTATCTCGCATAGAATAGGCTATGTATGACAACCTTAGTATATACCCGACTCTTGGGTAACTAACATAGAATCATAAATAAAATGTGTGTAGTTCTCTATCTAGAAATATAATAATACACATGGGGTGAAGTCTACCGCGGTCTTGTTGCAGTATACCAATTAACACACCCTGAATGTAGTCCCTCGTGGTCTTATTACGAACTGCCAACAATCCCACTCAGTAATGATGCACAATAGAGGGTAGTCTGCTACAGCTCATTACAACATACCAACTAACCACCCAGAGCATAGTCTACAATGGTCTCATTGCAATATACAAACTAACACGCTCAAGCATCTAACTATCATGAAATAAAATATGTGTATCACTATCTTGTATGACAAATCCTGGGAATATATGTTACTCACCTCTATCGCTCGTGTGAACGCAACCGCAAAACGTATACTTCAGTGTCCAAACATGTATCTCGATGTGCAGACCCAAACTTCGTATTCATGATTAACTCTTGTATCAATCAAACAATAAACCTAGCGCAACACAGATCAATCAACCAAAAATAACTCTTCGGTCGACTGAAATACGTGCACAAATATGCACATGAAAATTAATAGGGATCGGTCGACCGACTCCATTCACTTCGATCGACCGACCCGAGCACAAATAGAATATATGTTTCAGTTTTTTTTATCTACAATGCTAAAAATTGCTAATTTTGCATGAAGACACATAAAATAAATCTTATTTAATGTGATTAGGGTTTAGTTATCTATATTAAATACAAACATGATATCTAGTTAAGTTGTCTAAACCCTAACATGTTCATATTCATCAAAAACATCATGGAAACTAATAAAACTCAATAAAAACTTATATTAAATTTTATTTTAGACCTTAAATTTTTATTAGAGAATTCATTTATAACTTTCTAAAATAAAAAGATCGAATCTTTATATCATATACCATACGATAACAATATTCATACTTAAACTAGGTTTAAGGCTCAATAGAAACCAACTAAAACTCAATAAAAATCAATTAAAAATGGGTATGGGATTGGAGGAGATGAAAATCACCTCAAAACACTATTGAAAACCCCAAGGATGCAACAAAACAAGTTCTCTCTCACCAAATGCTGACAATCTCGCCCTCTTCTCGGTATTTGCTTCACAAATGCCTCAAAATTCACCACAAATATACTATAGGGTTTTTTAGGGGAGATGGTGGCTACTGGGGTTCATAAATCTGATGTAAAAGAGAATTTTTGGGTGTGTTTACATATATATATATAGGTGAAACTGAAAGAAACTTATCTGACTCGAAACAGAAAACTCAGTCAGACTGGGAAAATAAACTTTAGTATTTTGGCTATAACTCTCTCGTCCAACCTCAGAATAAGGTGATTTAAGATACATTGGAAAGATATTAAAGATACCTACAACATTTATCTTTTGAGTTTTTCTAGATTTGAATTGCATTGGTTGTAATACATATATACTTTTAATTGGTCTAAAATCAATTACTATCATGCTCATTCATTATTAAATAATATTTATCATAATATAACTCATTTAATACTATTTACCCTAGTAGTTTTTAATAAAAATTTAAGCGGTTTTACATTGATCCCCCATTAAAAGAATTTCGTCCTTAAAATTTTGCACGTATCTTTAGAGATTAATAATACGAGAAAAGCATGATGAGGGAATAATCCAGACAAGCAAACCCTTACATACACATATCATATCATTAATCCCAAGATATGTATCAAAATTAATTTACACTTAACGATCTAGAATGCAAGTACTCCCACTTAATCCCTAATTAAACGGAACTAGTACGTCGATAAATCCAAACAAGGAACCCCCATTTATATACTACATGTTACGAATAATTAGGAGCTAAGTGTTAATACCCATATTCTAGTGTTAAATATAAATGTGGCTATACCTATAATATAAACTCAAACAAAACAAAATCAACATTTTACCTGCTCAAACATGTGTGGATACTTGCAACGCATATCTTCCTCGTGCTCCAAAGAAGCTTCCTTTGCTCTTTTCTAGCTCAACTACACTTTCACTAAAGGAATCACCTTATTTCTAAGTCTTTTATCCTCCTGAGCAAGAATACAAACTGGGGTCTCAATGGTAGTCAAATCAGCCTAAATATGTAAGTCTGGTGTGACGAACACTCTCTAGTGCTTCTCGTCGCGTAAATGCTTCTTGAGCATCGAAACATGGAAAACATCATGAATACCCGACATTGATGCTAGAAGATCAAGTCGATACGAAACAGCTCCAACGGGCTAAACAATCATGAACAGGCCAACTTATTTTGGGGCAAGCTTCCCCCGTCTGTCGAATCGCTGAACACCCTTCATCGGTGACACCATCAACATAAAGTAATCTCCAACCTAAAACTCTAAAGGTTGTCACCTCTGATCTGTGTAGCTCTTTAGCTGACTCTGAGCAGCAAAAATATGCTCTCAAATCAATGCTACCTTCTCCATAGTCTGTCTCACAAACTCTCGCCCAAGTAATAAGCTATCATCTAGCTTTGCCCAACAAATAGGGGATTTACTGTGATGCCCCTGGACTCACACGAGGCTGTAGTCCAAGGTAAAACAAAGAATGTCAAACCTGCCATGCACCACACTGTGCAATAACATGTTTCACCATCATAATTACTACCTCTCTAGTAGAGTCAATAAAAGGTGTGGGTACAAAAGTAAGAAAAAGGTAATAAAGGAATCAACAGATGAAATAATAGAGATCAAATTAATATTCCATCATCTAGCATACTGATGTACAAGTCAATGTCTGAAATAAATAAACTGAAGTACTCAACAAGTCTTAAATAAAAAATGTCTGACAAGAGGAAATAAGGCACACAGCCTTTACAGCTTCTAGAATAAAACTCTCCAATGTCCAAACAAAAGTCTACAGTAGAGCTCAAATGAAAATATAACTAAATAGACAGCTGAAACTAAAATGCATCGCCATCAACCTGCGACTCTCCGGGCTCCTGGTTCGTTACCTAAAAGGGTGAGGGACAACGAGCGTCAAAGCGCTAGCGAGCAACATCACAACCAACCCTAAGGGAAATGGCTCGTTATATACAGAAAATACAGTTAATACATATATATATATATATATATATGAAATCACTGATCTTATTTAGGTCATCAAAACGTGAGCATAAGTAAGTCGAGCGAAATAATCCAAACAAGGAAACCCTCATGTATATACCATGTAGCTCAAATTGTAATTTCCTATGCATAAGAGGATTTTAGTATTTAGGAAATTACAACACGAGCATATGTACGTTGAGCGAAATAATCCAAACAAGGAAAACCTCATGTATACACCTTATATATCAAATTGTAAATCCCTAAATACCAAACCAAAAATCTAATATGAGAAATAATAATAAAATAAGACAAACTCATCTCAAAACTTAATAACGATGTCATGTCACAACTCATATAAGTGTCATGTCCAGTTTATACAAGTATAAGTGTCAACTCAAGGTCTAAATTGATGTCCAACACATGGACAAATAGGTAAATGTCCAACACGAGGACTGAAATGGATTATAGTCCAACACGAGGACTTCAATGGATTATAGTCCAACACTAGGACTGAACAAACTGTGTAAATATCGATGAGATAGGTGGAAAGCTATACCTATACGAATTTCACACGCTCCTCGGTGTGTAAACTTAAACTCGTGTCCGCATGTCATCTCACATGTAAAGGTACAAGTTAAACAATAATTTCTAATATCCATTATTCGAGGCGACTCCTCGTTCATATTAAAGAACGCAACATCAATAAACAAGTAATAACAATTTTAGTTAAACTGAAACAACCTAAACAAATTCAAAACCGAGGAAACTAGAAAATTCCTCATCAGTCGACTCATGAGTCGACTGGGATTGGTCGACTCATTGGTCAACTAGAACAAAACACAAAACTATTAATTTTTCCGTCAGTCGACTCGTTGGTCGACTCATCAGTCAACTCATAAGTTGACTCATGAGTCGACTCATTGGTTGACTGAGCAAAAAATTCCTAGTTTTACTGCATACGATTGTTATCAGCAAAAACGTTAAACTAAAGTTCTTTTTCGTCATGTCAAGCAACATATTTCTTATTCTAACACATGTATATCAATAGAAACGAGAGATTTACATGTAATATCTTACATTAAAACCCTAAACATATTTATGCATGTTTAAAAACGTATTGAAAACATTAAATCACATAAAACCCATGTTTAAAACTAATTCCAGATCTGGATCTACATTACAAAAACGTTGGTGAGCTTTTTACTAACTGAAAAATATAGATCTTGCAGCTTATAACGTAAAGCATCTATTTTTATGCACAAAAATATGTTTTAGGCTCAAAAATCCGAAATAAAAGCTCAAGAAAACTATACAAACAGTGGGTAAGGGTTGGGCGAGATGTTACTCGCCTCTGATATGCTAGAACTACCACTGAATCCGAGAGAGAAAGATCCCCTTCGCTGCACTCGCCAAAACCTGCTAAAATCCTTCCGAAAATCCCCAAAAATCTCTAACAACGAATCTAGGGTTTTAGGGGAGAGAGGGAGCTAGGATTTCTCTGATATTTGATGGGTTTTGGGGTCTGTTTCAGGTAGGAGAGATTTTATATAAGAGGTCAAACCCGAAACAAAACCAAACCAACCGCAAATAAAAAGAAAAACTAGAAATCAGCCCGTCAGTCGACTCATCGGTGGACTCATCAGTCGACTCATTAGTCGACTCATAAGTCAACTCATAAGTCGATTGAGCAGATATCTTCCAGTTCCATGCATATTTTGCTAATTTGCCAAAACCAATGCATAAAACTCTAAATAATTACACTCATACTTCTCTAATAACTTGTTATCAAGTATATCTATGACCTCAAGTCATTAATCATAATAGAATTATTTATCACTAATGATTCATATATCTATATCACAAAAATATGTGGTTTTACATTTACACGGCCTCCCGTATAATGCTTCATAATGTATCATGCCTATAGTCGATTAATAACTGTTAGATCCTCCCAACTACCATGAAAGTCGATAACACATGCCCACAACATGTCCTCCAATACTTGGTTCACTCTTTCCATTTGACCATTTGTCTACGGGTGGAAAACGCTGTTATATGATAGCAGGCTACCGAAAGAATTCTGGAAGCTCTTCCAGAAATACGATGTGAAAACTAAGCCATGATTCGATACAATCATTTTCAGGAACTCTATGCATTCGTATAATCTCCCAGATAAAAATCCTCGCATAAGTCTCTGTCGTATAAGTCATCCTCACTGGTAAGAAATGCACTAACTTCGTCAATCAATCTACAATCACCCAAATCGAATCGTTCCCTTTATTAGATCTCGGCAAACCTACAATAAAATCCATTTAGATATCTGCCTACATCCACTCTGGAATGGGTAAAGGCTGTAGGGTTTCTGCGGGTCTCTTATAATCTGCCTTCACTTGCTGACATGTAAAGCACTTAGCCACATACTCTGTGATATCCCTACGCGTGCCACTCAACCAAAAATACCTCTTCAGGTCCTTGTACATTTTGGTTGTGCCTGGATGCACTGTATACCTAGTGTGATGTGCCTCATCAAATAGATCCTTCTTCAACTATAGAATATCCGACACCACTAACCAGCCTTTCATTTGAAGGCCCCAATCTGCTGCGATGGTCCAATTAGTCTTAGGCTTTTTGGAAATCTCCCCCTTTTGGGTTTGAATCCAAGAGTCTCCTAACTAAGAGCTGACCACCCTATCAATCCAGGATGGCTACATGGCTAAAACTCCCAAAAATGCACTGCTCCCACGTATCTCTAACCTGAAGTCAAACTAGCCGAGGGTAAGAAGATCTCAATAAAACAAACACCGCAAAGCTGCAAGCCCATGTCGATGCTTCCTATTCAATGTGTCTGTTACGACGTTCGCCTTTCTCAGATCATACTAAAGTGCAAACTCATAATCCGTGATGAACTCTACTCATCGCCACTACCTCTAATTGAGTTCCTTCTAGGAGAAAAGATACTTCAAGCTCTGATGGTCGGTGAATAACTCGAACTGAACTCCATAAGATAATGCCTCCACATCTTAAGTGCAAAGACCACTATTGCTAACTTGTTATCATATGTGGGATAGTTTTGCACATGAGTCCTTAGCAACCGCCAGATGTAAGCTACTACTCTTTGGGTCTACATCAAAACGCCTCCTAGACCCGATAACGATGCGTCAGTGTAAACAACAAAGGTCTTATCACTAGTTAAAATAATTTTTAGTATTTTAAAATATTTAATTATGATTTTTAAAAGAGTATTTATATTTTTCTCAAATTTCTATAATTTTCTATGATTTAAAGTCTAAGTTTTAAATTTATTTAAATGATTTCAACATTTATAAATTTATTCAGTGCATTAAAAATTTATGGAATTTATCTGTTGAGTTACTGATACTGTTACATGTCATTTTGAATAATACGTTGTATTATTTTTTAATTATTACGTATATTTTCGTATAAAACGTTGTATTATTAATTACGTATTATTTGTACAACTAGTTGTATTATTTCTACTGTTGTATATTATCTGTCGTATTAGTACAACTTATACGTTTTACTATGTGGATAGTTATACAATAATTATTTGATTTTAAATATAAGTAATTTTATTTTTTATTAATTATTCTTGTTTAATTGTGCAATTTCTTGCATTATTTCTATTGTTATGTATTATTAGTTATAATACTATAACTTGTATATTTTGATGTGTAGATAATTTTCACGTAATTATTTTAATTTTTTCATAATTAATATTATTTTTTATTATTTTTCAGCCTACTCTCTCTCTCTCTCTCTCTCTCTATATATATATATATATATATATATACACAAATATATATATATATATATGTATATGTTAATATAACATCCTCTCTCCTCCTACCCGAAATTTAGCCGCCGCCTCCTACTCCTCTCTCCTTCTTCTTCTTCTTGTTCATGAAAGAAACCCACACCAACTTCCTTCGACAACCCCCAACCTTTGCCGTCGCTTCGCCATCGCCAAAGAACGCCGACCCGACGTCCGACGAAGTCCTCTCCCCGTCGTCGTTCTCTTCTCCGCCTCAGCGACAACCAGCTACGCCGTGAGCTCCCCTGCCCCACCGCCACGAGCTCCTCGCCCCGAGCCGCCTTCAGAGTCCCTCTCCCGCGACGCTGAGCTGCCTTAACCACGCCCAGAAGCGTCCGCGCTACCCTGTTCGCCGCCTCCTGCGACCACACCCTTGTCCTCCTCCTCATCACCGCCTCCTCTCACCACCTGAGACCGCCGTAGCCTCTACCATATCCACCACCACCAACACCTCCACCAGATCTCGTCGCCAAGCTGCCCTCCTCCCCGCTGAGCTTCCCTCCTCGACCACCAACTTTGCTGACTCAAAACCCGACGCCGACGATTGTTGCCCCTCTCCTCAGATCCTCCACGAGCTCCTCTATCACTGAGTTCCTCTCTCAGCTTCGTCATCGCCATGCTCCCCCACGCCAGATCCGACCCGCACTGTCAACATCGAATCATTCAACGAACCCCGAGGCAAGATTTCACTTCTTGAATTGTTTTTTTCATTAAAATTTTCAGATTTGTTGCAATTGAGATAGTTAATGCATAGATTAGACTGTGTTTGAATTTTATTGCAGCATATTTATATTGTGATTTCGGTGTGGGATTTCTTGATGAATGATATTAATAAAAAGAAATAATTTCAAAATTAGGAATGGTTACGGTTCATATAGACAAGAAAAAGAAAGAGAATATTTTTTAAAGAGTATTTTTGGAATAATTAATTCGAGAATTGATTTTAAAGGAATTTGTTTACAAAGGATTATTTGAATTAATATTTATTATTTTAGAATAACTGTTATGAATTAAAAAGAAGTTATTTTGTGAAAGGAATCATTTTAGGAAGATTATAATAATTTTTAAAATTAATTATTTTAGAAAAAGAATATTTATTTTTTTAATTACTTGTGATAGTATAATTGATAGTCGTAGAGCGTGATATTTTATGTGCAAAACGGCATCAGCTTCTAGTTTCCTTTTACCGCATTATTATGTTAGAGATTACTTAATTACGGATAGCTTGTATGAGAAATTTGGACACCTCAGTAATAAGATATTAATAAAGTCTATTTATGTGTGTTTTTATGCTGTGTAGACTCTGTTCATGCTTTCCGTATTTCGGTCGCAGTTATTACTCATGCCTTATGAACTTGCTTAATCATGTTTGACATGCCATGTTATCATTGTATATAATTAGTTTTATTTATTACCTCTTGTAGTGATTGAGATACCTACAACATTTATCTTTTGAGTTTTTCCAGATTTGAATTGCATTGGTTGTAATATATATATACTCTTAATTGGTCTGAAATCAATTACTATCATGCTCATTCATTATTAAATAATATTTATCATAATATAACTCATTTAATACTATTTACCCTAGTAGTTTTTAATAAAAATTTACGGGGTTTTACATTCATCCCCCATTAAAAAAATTTCGTCCTCAAAATTCTGCACATATCTTTAGAGATTAATAATACGAGAAAAGCATGATGAGGGAATAATCCAGACAAGCAAACCCTTACATACACATATCATATCATTAATCCCAAGATATGTATCAAAATCAATTTACACTTAACGATCTAGAATGCAAGTACTCCCACTTAACCCCTAATTAAACGGAACTAGTACGTCGATAAACCCAAACAAGGAACCCCCATTTATATACCACATGTTACGAATAATTAGGAGCTAAGTGTTAATACCCATATTCTAGTGTTAAATATAAATGTGGCTATACCTATAACATAAACTCAAACAAATCAAAATCAACATTTTACCTGCTTACACATGTGTGGATAGTCGCAACACATATCTTCCTCATGCTCCAAAGAAGCTTCCTCTGCTCTTTTCTGGTTCAGCTACACTTTCACTAAAGGAATCACCTTATTTCTAAGTCTTTTATCCTCCCGAGCAAGAATACAAACTGGGGTCTCAATGGTAGTCAAATCAGCCTAAATATCTAAGTCTGGTGTGACAAACTCTCTGGTGCTTCTCGTCGCGTAAATGCTTCTTGAGCATCAAAACATGGAAAACATCATGAATACCCGATATTGATGCTAGAAGATTGAGTCGATACGAAACAACTCCAACGGGCTCAACAATCCTGAACGGGCCAACTTTTTTT
>BQKN01061632.1:115222-130288 GCA_022839385.1 Asparagus kiusianus | reverse complement strand
GGAGGTCGAGTATGAATTCGACCAGCAGAAGTATGAGGAGTACGTGTCCTCGTCCGGATCTACCTCCTCCCCCAAGTCCAAGAAGTTCCAAAAGTTCTCCTCCAGGAGAAAAGTCCGTTGGTGTGATGAAGTTGAAGCCACCAACGACGACCTCACCCCAATCGACGCCGAAGCTGCGTTGAGTGAGGCCCTACCGACCTCAAAGAAGGTCAAATCCGCCATTGAAGGCGTTGTGACTCTCTCCAAGAGAGCCCGCCAGAGGCAGCGTCAACGCCTCGCGAAGCAATTCGACAAGGCCATGGAGTCCGTTGACGGGGTCCGCTATCATGCGGATCTGAAGAACAAACGAGGCAAATAGCCTCAACAACAAGTGAAGGGTGGTTCCTCCAAACCATCGACAATGGAGTGGGTCCGTGTCAAACGGAATCGCTCGACGTTGGAGGAGCGCATCCGCAAACGGCGTGCGTTATCGGCGCAAGCACGGGCCAAAGCTGAAGAAGCCCGTCGGAAGTTGCAGAAGGAGGTGGTCAAAAAGCCGCCACCAACTCGCAAGGTTTGGAGGCCAAAGTCTAAAGCAACGATTCAGACCAAGGAGCGATAGCCGCAGCCTCCGAAAATTCAAGCTCCGGCAAGTCAATCTAAATAGCCGGTAATTTCTGCAACTGCTCGGGGAGATCCCGCAGGACCATCCCAGAACAGAAAATCAGTTTTGGAGCGCCTCGGCCCACTTCCGAAGGAACGAGGTAAAGTTCCAGTCCAAGAACGCTTGGGTCCAATGAAGAAGTCCCAACCAATGCAGCATGCTGGGGGTCGCCGCAACCCTCAACACTTGGAGCAAACCGCGGCACCCAAGCGCACAACTTTGCGCATAGAAGTGCAAGAGCCCGCTGAAGATTCACGCCCACAAAGGCGTGTTTCGAGGCGTGTGACTCTGGATGGTCCGAAGAAGACAATTGTTCCTCAGAAGGAAACGTTGTCATCTGATGACGACAACGTTATACCTGAGAGATCGTGCCAACACACGATAGCTTGTTCCGACCTTCAAACGGACGAGCTGTACTATCGTGCCGAGGGTACGAGTAAAACCAGAAAGAGGAGCCCTCGAAGGCTCGAAACACAATGTCCTTGCTCGAAGCTCATTCGGGCGGTACTGTCAGAATGCAACTGTGTTAAGACAGTCCCCGAAAGAGTCTCTGTGTTTGAAAGACTCAGCAATGGAACGCCAAAACCAAGGCATAGGCGTTTCCAACGAAGAAGGAAGATGGTCGAAGAGGGTGAGCATTCAAGGGTCACCGCAAATGTGACCAGCACAGGAACATCGGCTCAGGATAACCCCGAGGCGGTTCCAGAAATATCCCGACGTGTAACTCGTCTACAATCCAGGGCTATCATTCGCGCGACGTATGGTAGAATTCGAACAAGAGTACCTTCGGGAGATGAAGAATCAGATGCTGGCTCAGCAGTGGCGTCTGATAACACAGTGTCCAGTGAAGGACAACCCCGCGAGGCGTTTATGATAAACGCGGAGCAAGTGGCCAAGATGCTTGAAGATGCCATGGCCAAACAACAGGAGACCTTTCGGTTCGAAATGCAGATGGCCATGCAGAACATGAGAGAGATGCATGACCAACAGATCCAAGCATTGAGGCACCAACAAGGTGAACCAAGTCGTCAGAACCAGAACAACCTGGAAGATGAGGACACAAATGAAACTCGCAATGCTAATAATCCTCCCATCAACCCAGGGGGTGGTAACGAGAATGCTAGCGAAGATACAGGTGAAAGCCTAAAAATTAAAAATCTCAAGAGCAAGATCAACACATTGATCTCTGCTCAAGAGACGAAAAAGACGGGCATTCCTTGTCCATACCCAAGAGAGTGGGAATCAATCCCATATCCGGCGAAGTTCAGTCTAATTAACTTCACGCCGTTTAATGGGATGGGTTCCCCTACTCAGCATTTGATTTACTTCAAATCGCACTTGGGAGTCATCTCTGGTAATGAGCCTCTGATGGTGCGGTCATTCGTCGGCACTCTTCGCGGAGCTGCCTTCGATTGGTATCGTCGCCTCAAGCCAGGAAGTATAAATAGCTGGGACGATATGGAGACCAAGTTTCTTGCAAATTTCTTCGACGATGATACCGAGATCTCTATCGGATCGTTGCTCGATGAGAAGCAAAAAGACGGGGAGTTGGTCGACACCTTCGTCAAAAGGTTCCGGAACAAGGCGATGAATTGCCGGGACCCGATCACTGAGGAATTCATCCTCCAGACCTGCCACAACAACCTTTCACTGGACGTGTTGGAAGCAATGGGCACAGCACCATCCAAGACCTGGAAGGATTTGAAGGTTCGAGGAGAGCAAGCTGAGCGATTCCTCAGAAGAAAGAAGGCGGAGAGAGGCCAACCGGCAACGAATCCTCCAAAGCAGAACTTCAACCAGAAAGGGAAAGGTAAAGCTCATGTTAATGCTGTTGATGCTAACCAGACCTTTCAATTGCAACCTCAGCAACAGCAGCAGCAGCAAAGAGCACCACAACAGTCGCAGCCGCATTGGCAGCAAAGGTCTCAGAAGCAAAAGTCTTTAGAGCCGAGGTTTCCCAAAGTCTACTCCTTCAAAGATGATGAAGTTCCCGGCATCTTCAAATATCTGTTGGAGAACAATAAAATCCAGTTGCCGGCAATCGTGGATCATGAAGGAGCCACAAAGGTGACGGACCCGAAGTACTGCGCGTACCACAGGGCGGTCCACCACCCAACGAAGTCTTGCTATCACCTCAAGGACAAGATCCAAGCGTTGATCGATGTAGGAGTCATAACTCCGAAACCGGCCAAGAATGTGGGAGCAAACACGGTGTCGATTAGTTTTGGATCAGTACCTACAGATTGGTTCGAGCCAAAACGCATTACCAAAGTCGGGATGAAGACAGTGAATGACGACCCGCACGGACAACGTCAAAAGGGACTTGTGCCTCACACAGCCCCAAACGGTGAAATTCTCTGGGTGCACCCCGACCTGATTGAAGATGAACAATGGGCCGGATCGTCATCCAAGAAGAAGTCCAAAGGGAAAGGCAAGTCTTGTTACGGGGTTTCTGCCATCCCAGGAGAAGATGACGAAAGAATCCCAGCTTTCCCACTTTCCGACGAGGAGCAGGAGGTCTTTGCAACCCGGAGTGGAAATGAATACCACTTCAAATATCCATCCCCGGGCGATCAATTTACTGAGCAAGGGGTGACAAAACAAGGACCAGCCAAGACTCTCACAGAGCTGGGGGTGATTGCAGTTCCCAAACCGGTTGAAGATGCCCTACGGCAACCGGTTGACAAACAGAAAGAAAAGAGGCCCGAAGAGGTTCAGAATCCGAAGCAGTCTCGTTTCAGTCGTCCGATTGGAAAAGACAAACCGGAGAGCTCAAAAAATCCGCGTGCCTTCGACATCATGGCTCAGCTGGCCAATATTCCAGCACGGATAACGCTGTACGAGCTACTACGGTTGTCCAAGGAAACTAGAGAAGCCTTACAAGAGGCCTTGGCCGATTCAGAGGCATTCCTTACCAGGATCAAGCCAGCACCGGAAGAGCTAGAATTGTTAGCCCAACAGTGTAATGTGGCAGCTAAGAACCTTTCCTGCATCACCTTCACCAAAGAGGACATGCAGACGAAGAATTCAAATCATGATCGGCCCCTATATTTCGTCGGGTACATTGGCTCCAGTGAAGTCAACCGAATCCAAGTGGATCCGGGTTCCGCTGTGAGTATTATGCCACTTCGACTAATGCACAGCCTTGGCATTCCAGTCAGCAAGTTGGCGTCTACAGGCACAGTCATCTACGGATTCAACACCAGCGGGTCAAGACCTTTGGGTAAAATCCGGATAAAGTGCCAAATGGGCGATTTAAAGACGGAGGTCACGTACTACGTGATTGATGCTAAGACATCCTATAACTTACTATTGGGTCGGCCTTGGATCCATAGTAATGTTATAGTTCCCTCCACTCTACATCAGTGTTTGAAATATGTCGACACTGATGGAAGAGTTAGGACGGTGGTCGCGGATAAGCAACCATTCAAAGGGTATGAGAATTACTTCACAGATTCTCTCCTTTATGGTAACGAATCCGACACGGAACCATCGATCCAAGGCACGGACAGCGGAGAAGAAGCTGATTCCGAAGCCGGATTCGATTACAATGGTGGTTTTGTTTTGAATGACATTGTACCCTTTGTAATCAATCTCGATGACGAACAGTCGTCAGACGGCGGTTGTAACTGGCAGCTTGCCGATATTGAAATAAATCCTGGTTTAGAGTATTCCTTGTCTCTTGATGATGTGATAGAAGGATTATACAATAATCCCGATTTATGTATGCCACTCCGATCATCGTATGTAATAAAGAAACGCCCCCAGCATTCCTTCGGAACAACTCGGATTATTCCTGCCAAAACAGGAGGACAAAAAGAAGTGATCTACGGTAAAGGAGAAAATCTTCCGTTGCCGGATCATTTCCTAAGAGAAGATGAAGACGATGACAAATCTGGTCTTCACCTATCAAAGTATAGTCCGGAAGCGCGTACGCTCATGGAAAAACAAGGATACGACTTTACACTCGGAGAAGGTTTATACTTCGATCGAGGTTCCCGTGTCCCAGTCAAAATGGCATATGTCCCGAAAGGGAAACCGGATAATTATTACCGTCACAAGAGAGGCCTAGGCTATGTCTCATCAGATGACGAATATGGTTGGCAAATCATCGATCAAATTGCTAACAAAGCTAAGGATGGGTACTTGCCAGACTCTTCAGCTGAGGATTCCGACACAAGTTTGGGAGAAATGTTCAAAACCTTAATGTCGAACATGACTACAGCTGATCCATCTACAATGGAAGACGACGATCAAATGCCAACGTGGGAGGACCCATGGGTTCATCACCTAAACATGCAATATGGTGATAGGTTCGAACAGAGAGAGCCACCCACCGAAGACGAAGTAGTCCAAATCAATATGGGTGACGAAGCCAATCCAAAGCCCATATTCATCAGTGGCAGTCTTCCCCCAGATGAAAAGGAAGAGTTAATTGCCTTGATCAGAGAGTACATTGATGTCTTCGCCTGGAACTATGAAGACATGCCAGGGCTTGACCCCATTGTGGCAATGCACCGCCTCGACATCAAGCCGGATGCCAAACCTGTCAAGCAACAGTAAAGACGGTTTCGTCCGCAGATCATGGAAGCCATCGAGGCTGAGGTTAAGAAGTTGATCGACTCAGGATTCATCTGAGAGGAACAACATCCAGACTGGTTAGCCAACATCGTTCCTGTCATGAAGAAGAATGGCAAGATCAGGATTTGCATCGACTTCAGGAATTTGAATGAAGCATGTCCAAAAGATGATTTTCCTCTCCCGATCACGGATGTCATTATTGACAATACATGTGGATTCGAGAGAATGTCCTTCATGGACGGCTTTTCGGGGTATAATCAAATCAAGATGCACCCGGACGACGAGAAACACACAGCATTCAGAATGCCCCTCGGTGTCTTCTGCTACACGGTGATGCCGTTCGGTCTGAAGAATGCAGGTGCTACATACCAACGAGCAATGACTAAGATTTTCCAAAAACATCTCAGGAAAACGGTGGAATGCTACGTTGATGATTTGGTGGTAAAGAGCCGCAACAAAGAAGATCACATCAAGGACTTGAGAACGATGTTTGACCTTATGCGGAGCCATCAGTTGAAGATGAATCCCACAAAATCCTTCCTCGGAATGTCCAGCGGAAAATTTCTTGGATTCGTCGTCACCACTAAGGGTATACACATTGACCCAGACAAGGTAAAAGCGATAAATGAATTGCAAGCCCCGAGGAATCTGAGAGAACTCAGAGGATTGCAAGGTCGTCTGGCTTATATCCGGAGGTTCATTTCAAATCTTTCTGGGAAGTGCCAACCATTTTCTAAGCTAAACAAGAAGGGCGTATCGTTTATTTGGGACGATACTTGCCAGAAGGCATTCGAAGATATCAAGGCATATCTGATGAATCCCCCTGTTCTGGTCGCACCAAAATCAGGTAAACCGTTCTTGATTTACATCAAGGCGATGAACCATTCGATAAGTGCTTTATTAGCACAAGACGATGATAATGGTCACGAACAGGCAGTCTATTATCTAAGTCGGACCTTGATAGGCGCCGAGTCTCGATACCCGATGATCGAGAAAGAATGTCTCGCATTAGTGTTTGCGGTACAGAAGATGCGACATTACTTAGTTGGCCAGACGATTTACGTCATCGCTAACGTTAATCCGGTACGGGTATTCATGACTCAACCAGGTTCAATGAACTGGCGGTTGGCAAAGTGGGCCCTCCTCTTGTCCCAGTATGATTTGCACTTCAAACAGCAGAAGTCAGTCAAAGGACAAGCGATTTGTGATCTTTTGGCGGCAAGTCCGACAACAGACACAGTTGAGGTATATGACGATTTACCATATAAAACCCACGAGGTTAATATCACGTCACACCAACAAGTATGGCAGTTATACTTTGATGGTGCCTCAAGAGCAGTTAATAAGGCAGTAACCCCTGGATGTCCTAAGGTCACTTCGGGAGTTGGAGTTGTCTTAGTTTCCCCAGGGAAGCACGTGATGCCCCGAGCTTATTCGCTGACGAACCCATGTTCCAATAACGTAGCCGAATACAACGCGCTCATCATTGGACTCAGTTTCTCCAAGGAGCTGGGGGTTGAATATCTCGAAGCCTTTGGAGATTCTCAATTGATCGTTAACCAAGTCCGTGGAGAGTATGAAGTCAGGAACCCAGACTTGATTCCATACCACCAGAAGGCCGTCAGGATAGCAGATTCTTTTGAAGAATTCTATATCGAGTATATCCCGCGTCTCCAGAATGCTTATGCGGATGCACTGGTAGCACTGGCAGTATCACTCGCGCAGCCGCCCGAAACTGAACTGCTAGTCACAGTGAGATCACACCAACTCTGCATACCCATATACGATATGGAGGTTGAAGAGGAGGATGATCAAAACGAGAACGCCAAAGAGGTGAACTCAACCCAAATCGGGTCTGAGTCCCGAGATTGGCGTTTTCCCATCATCGATTACGTCCAATACGGCATTTTGCTGGAGGACGTAAAGGAAAAAGAATCTATTCGCCGAAGAGCACCACGGTTCTTTTACAATACCGAGACCCGTACGTTATATCGCCGGGGGTATGATGATTTGCTTCTCCGATGCCTTTCGAACAAAGAAGCAAAAGAAGTTCTTAAGGAAGCACATGAAGGAGAATGCGGAGCGCATCAGCCTAGTCCCAAGCTATATGATCGAATCAGAAGAATGGGATATTTCTGGCCAACAATGGTTCGTGACGCAGTTGAGTACGCCCGAGAATGTCACGCTTTCCAAGTGCATGCGAATTATATGCACCAACCACCGGAGCGATTACACACCTCAACCACGTCTTGGCCATTCGAGACATGGGGTATAGATATCGTCGGTCCCATCTTCCCGCCTTCAATCAAAGGTGATCGATTTATTCTCGCTATCACCGACTACTTTTCAAAGTGGGCTGAAGCCATTCCGCTTAAAGAAGTGAAGACGAACAACGTCATCAACTTCATCAAGCATCATGTCATATACCGACACGGCGTGCCGAGGCGGATCATTCATGACAACGGTCCGCAATTCATAAGCAATGCCTTCATCAGGTTTTGTGACAAATTCAAAATTCAGGACGTTTCGTCGACAGCTTATTACCCCGCTGCGAACGGATTAGCTGAGGCTTTCAACAAGACGATCATCAAGATCCTGTCAAAGCTGGTGAAGACCAATAAGCGAGATTGGGACGATAAACTCGGCGAAGCGCTCTGGGCTTATCGCACCACAATACGCACTCCTACAAGAGCCACTCCATATTCTCTGGTGTACGGATGTGAAGCTGTGCTGCCATTAGAGATTCAAATTCCCTCCCTTCGGATCGCTCTCGCAACTGAGATGACGACTGAAGAACATCACCGAAAACGTCTTGAGGAACTCGAAAGGTTGGACGAAAAGCGATTGGAAGCTCAACAAAACATCGAGTTCTACCAGGCCAGGATATCCAGGGCTTTTGACAAAAGAGTCCGCCAAGGAAGCTTCAAGGAAGGAGATCTAGTCCTCGCTGCTCGCCGACCAATAATCCTCACCTCCAAGAAGAAAGGTAAATTCGAACCTAAGTGGGAAGGACCGTTTGTAATAGACACAGTCTATTCGAACGGCGCTTATCGCTTAATTTCTTTGGAGGGTGACAGGCAATTAATGCCAATAAATGGGAAGTTTTTGAAAAAGTACTATCCCTAGTACATTCATGACAACTCATTTATCGGGAAGTTCCTTGAAGAATATTATACCTAATATTCTAGAGGATAACCCAAATTCTTTTTTACCTTCAAAATTCCCTCACTGATCGATTTCAATTGACAGTGAGTCCACCAAAAAGGTCCAATCTCAGTTCGGAGTCTCCTTTCAATAAACGAAAGAACTCCATTTCTTTTCTCTTTGGTTCAACCTTTTCATGGTTATAACCGAAGTAGAAATTTCACTTCGATAAACGAAGAACCCTTCTCTTGATCGGATAACCAATCCTATAAAAGGTAAGTCTATCTAGATCTTCCGGATTCTCGGAGTGGAGATCCCACTTCTAGTTTCCTTCTTGCACTGGAAATAGAATATAAAATTCTTCCTTTCCAGAATCAAGGAATAGAATATAAAATTCTTCCTTCCTTGTTCAGGGAATAGAATATAAAATTCTTCCTTCCCACACCAACTCCTTTTCCAAAACTTATAAAATTAAGATTCATCTTAGGTATTTTATCCCGAAACCTAAGCAGGGATAAGTCTGCGCCTAACACGCGCTGCCGGTTTAGTCTCTTTCCGATTGAAAAAGACACCAGAGTTTGATTCTGGGGTATTTTATCGTGAAACATAAGTAAGGATAAGTCCGCACCTAACACACGCGGCCGGTTAGTTCTTAACCGTTAAAAAGAACACCCGTCCGCATATTCAACATTGTGGCAGGTTGTTATTAATAACACCGAAATCCATGCCTCACACACATGGGGAATTTTATCCTGAATCCTAAGAAAGGATATGTCGACGCCTAACACGCGTCGCCGGTCTAGTCTTTTTCCGATTGAAAAAGACACCGGAGTCTGACTCTGGGGTATGTTATCCCGAAACCTAAGTAGGGATAAGCCAACGTCTAATACACGTTGTTGGGTAGCCTATTCCCATGACAATGGCAAAGTCTACATATTCAAAGTTGTAGCGCAAAGTCTAAAGGAGTTCATTCCTTTAGCGCAACGTCACATGCGGAACGGATTAAAACAATCCGTATGTAAGCCCGACTCAAACGGTAGTCAGTAAGAGCACATCAAATCCGTTGAAGGCTGAGGATTTGCCAAAAATTCTAAGTCAACGTCTCATACACGTTGCTGTTTAGTCTTTTCACAGGAGAAAGACGAAGTCTACGTATTCAATATCGTAGCACTAAAAGGGTTAACTCTTTTAGCTTAACGTCACGTGCGGAACGGATTTAGATAATCCGCATGCTAGCCCGACTCAAACGGTAGTCGGTAAAGGCTAATCAAATCCGTTAGAGGCTGGGGGTTGGCCAAAAATCCTAAAGCCAACACCTCACACGTGTCGCCGGGTAGCCTATTCCCGTAACAATGGCGAAGTCTATGTATTCGACATGATAGCACAAAGTCTCAGAGAATTCAATCTCTGAGCACAACGTTACATGCGAGCGGATTCAAACAATTCGCATGCTAGCCCGACTCAAACGGTAGTCGGTAAAGGCTAACCAAATCCGTTGATGGCTGAGGGTTTGCCAAAAATCCTATGTGTATTGTGGTCAATCATTTCAAATGGAATGACGAATCATAATAAAGATAAAAAGGGAATTCACTAAAAGAGTCAAAAGTCAAATCACTCAGTAAACAAAATTAGACATCAAGACTGTGGCTAAAAATCTGCTGGCTGACCTTAGACAGTTTCTCATCATAAGCTTGCCTAAGTTCAGCCCTAAGGGACTCCTCAGTGGCGGTCGAAGTCTTCGCAACAGCCTCCTCGATCTCGACTAGCCTCTGCTTCAAAGACTTCAACTCATCGGACAAAGCCGTACAGGTCTGCTGGTCCTGTGCTTCTGTCATCTGAAGAATGCCAAAAGTCTCCTCTTCTTCGCGGAGTTCTCTTCTAAGCTGATCTATCTTGGTCCCACAAGAAGTAATAGAAGAGCGGAGCTCGGCAAGTGAAGATAATCTGGTAGCAAGGCCGGTCTCAACTCGAGCTACTCGGTCTCGCTGCGCCTGAACCTCAAGACTAGCAAGAAGCTGAGTCTCGCGCAGTGACTGTAAATGGGTCTCCAGCTCAGCAGCAATGAAGGAAGAGGCACCGGTATCTCGAAGCTCACGAAACATCTGAAGCTCATGCTCTAGGCAGTCGAGATCGTCAACTATGGCCTTCGCCAAATCTGGGTATCCTGCTTCCCTTATCAAGTTGATTCTGGAATTAAGGAGAGGTTTAAACTGGTGAAGTGAAAGTCCATCGTGAAAGAGCTTGCCGATCATAGCATTCACAAAGGAGAAGAAGGAACGAACGTCTATGCAGATGACGACCTTGTCAGGATCGTCGTCAGATAACAACTCCTTCACTAAGACATGAAGACGAGAAGAACGCCCTACACAAAAAAGGGAGAAGTCCGTCAAAAGTCTTAATAAGAAAAAGGAATAACACTCTTCAATGAGTTAACTTATACCTTCTTCCCCTTGATCCGCTGGGGGTAGTGGAGGTGTAACGGCTGTAGGTGCATCAACTGGTGTAGTTGGTCTCACAACCGGCTCAACAGGGTCTTTCTCAACAAAAGCTCCTGCCAGATTCAAAACAGAATTCACAGAGGCGTTACATTATAGTTGCATTAGTCAAGATTGGCTAGTCCTATAATTAACTCAGAAAGAAGCACATACCTTCAAAGGAACCATCCTCGGGATTTTCAGCGAAGGCGGGCTCAGAAAACATATCCCCAGGTAACTGGTCATCGATCTGAGGAGAGCTATATATGTAGCGCATCATGGGAGTGTCCGCAAACAAGCTTCCCTCGTCAAAGTCATCGATGGAGAAATCTGACATAAAAAGATATAAATGCCAAAGAAGAGTGAAGAGACTACAACTAATGGAAATGAGTTACCTCTCACAGATGCATCGGCCTCTTCATTTCCAGGATTCACCTCCTGCAAGTTATCTGAAGGAGCAAGAAGTAGAGGACAGTTAGAAGATACACAAATTCGTTGATGTATTATCTAAAGAAATACAGTGTCAGTGTTAGATGTACCTGGATTCACGGAATCGGGTCCTACATTGATCTCCTCTCCAATGTCAGCAACCCCGGTAGGCCTCTCTTCATAAGGAAGTGGGTCAAACTCATCGGGAGATACGGGAATGGGATCGGGACTCATCTCATTCTCTCCACGCACTCCTATATAGAGATAGAAGAGCGTGAGTCAATGTTCCGAATAACCAAGAGAATGGTTCACAGGATGGATATTACCTCAGTCACTGGCAGGATCATCGCCAGCCAGGTCCATGTCAGAAGCTCGGGAAGCTGCACGCGGCTTACGGGCTAATCTCTTCCGCCTAGCAATGGGGATCGAAGGTCTCGCCTGAGGAGGAGGATGAAACTCTTCATCATGATCAACTGTGGTCCCTGAAACGTCAAACCATAGTCAGTTTCAATATTTCTGGAAGATAGAGGGAAAAAGATGAATCGCAAACCTCGCTCAGAAGAGTCATCATAATCTTCAGGATCTCCGCCTGAAGCCTCGTCTGTGGAATTGAATGTCCTCTGGCCCTCTTCATCAATCCGGCGAGTCTTGTTCCGCGTCCTTTGTGCCCGAGCGTTCTCCCGAATCTTAAGGGAATCAAGCTAAGAAGCCTTCTCAGCCTCTATCTCTGCAATCGGCTTCACGGGGACAGTCTTGTTAGCTGCTAGTAACCACTTACAGCTCAAGAAAGTGAGATTCAATTGCCGATCAATACTCGGGAGACTGAACTTAGCACCAGTACAGCCAGTCACGGTCCACAACCAAGCACGGAGACCGTCTACCAAACCACTATGGATCCTAAACTGCTGACGAGGATTCCCGATGTAGAGCTGATCATAGCCAAACTGGCGAGCGAATCGGCAGGGTAGATACGGCTCTATGAAGCACTGATCCCTCACCCGAAAAGTCAGATAGCCAGGCCTGATGTTCACCAGCCAATTGAAGCAGCCAATGTCTAAGTGAGTCCGATACTCTCTCGGCCTCTCATCATCTATCAAGCACTCGCCGTACCGGCCGGAGAACTGCGAAAAACAAGTGGAGAATGCCCAACACTTGTGGACCTGCAGCTGCTGTCTAACATCAGAAAATCCTCGACCCTCCCACCTGCCATTCTCAAGCAACTGTAGCAGGGGAACGGAGTGATCTGTGGCGTTCGGCACCGACATCATATCCGAGCGGTGGAGGACGAACCAGGCCATCAGATAAGCGTACGGAAGCTCCACCTTAAGAGTGGGAATCTGACCTGGCAAATCGGTCTCCTTCCGTGTGAAGGCACTAGAAAGCTGTCGAAGTCCTCGGTGAATGTCAGCTACCATCACCGGAAGAAGTGAGAGTTCTTTCTTGTAGGCAAGCTGAACCGCTGGATAGAGTACCTCCAAGGGCAAGGCGTCGCCAGACTGGTATGGAACCACGCACTTCTTCAACCAGATAGCAAGAAAGCCGGCAAGAAGAGTCATCGGCCGGATCAGTGTGGTCGCATGCCATAAGAAAGATCTGAACTTGGTCTTCGCAGGGAAGCCACCCTCAGGACTGCTAGTGGTATAAGAACGAGCGCCAATATTCTTCAACAGACTGTTCACCTCTGAAGGAGTAAGTGGGGCCAACTCACAAATATCCTCGCCAGAACGGTTCTCCAGGTTCTTGAACAAATAGTTCGCAAACTGCTTCAGACTCACGGAGGCCTTGGTCCTTTTTGCTAAAGGCTCAGACTGTGCTAAAGCAATGTGATAATGACAAGTGAGATCCCATAGAGTCTCATAGCGATCAGGCATGCGATCCTTCAACTGGTCCAATTCATGATTAGAGGGAAAGTACTCCTGGTATAGCATCTGTCCCATGGGCAAGCCAGAAATCCTGTGCATCTCGTGGAGAGCTAAGCCCAACTCCCCCTGCCGGGTCAGAAAAGTGTTCGAGTCTGGATCATATAGCTCGAACAAAGCGCAGAAATGCCTCAAACTGACAGGCAAGCCATACATGGTGGCACGAACAGCTGCATACAAACCGCAAGCGTGCAACTCCTCGCTCCATCGGCTCAAAACATACATCGTCATGCGACTCCACCAAGACGTGTCCAAAGAATGGACCCAACCGTAAATCCTGTGACGAGTAGCAGGCATCTCCCGTCCTAGGGTAGCGAGGCGATTCCTCAAGGTCGAGGCAGTGGCGAGAAACTCGTTACGTGGTGGTGCATCTAGTCCCAACACTCCAGGATGCAATCCGGTGATATGACTCCTGCTCGAGCCAGGAGCTGCCTGATGTGTGACGTAGCCGCAATGGACGCTCTCATGATCCTCCGTCAAGCGCCAGGACATCTCCCGTGTCACAGCCTGGCGCCTGAGCTCAGTCAATGAGCGATGCTGAGGAATCTCCGGCAAGTATATGAAGCCACTGCCGGTCTTATGGAGCCACTGCTCAGCGTCAATGAATACGGCTTCTGGGTCATCGACAGAATCACCAAACAGGAAGTCGCTTTTCCGAAGGGGCTGAGTAGAGCTGGCATCCTTCACAAAAGGCGCATCTGTGATCAGCTGACGAATAGCCCGATGACCACCTTCCCTCACCACTTGGGCAACCTCAGTTGACGTGCCCGAAGCGAACTGAGGAGTAGCTGGAATAGGGGAATGATCGTCGGAGGTCGAGTAATACTCGCCACGACGCCCACAGACTGCGTGGGACGAGAACGATCCAGAAGGGTACCCCACTGCAAAATAGACAATTAAACACTGGTTAGTCTCGATTATGAAGGGAAATTGAACTCATCTTACAAATAATTAAGATAGAGTCATTGCCTTATAAAGGGTGAGACGATTTGGCCACATTGTGCAATCACAACACAGGGTATGTCGACAACATATCCCTACCTTATAAAGCGCGATGTAGCGTCAAATCGCCCCCTTTAATTTTGAGATATGGTTTTGACCAAGCAAAACATATCTTTGAAGCGTCGTTCCTCACCAACGAGAATTAAGGCTCTTCCCGATTGCCTCGCCAAGGAGAACAACGTGGGGTAAAAATGGACCAATTTGCAAATTTTCAAGAAAAAAGGGGTTAATTTGCAAAATTCCCGAATATGCCGAAAGCGTCGATCCTCACCAACGAGAATCAAGGCTCTTCCCGATTGCCTCGCCAAGGAGAACAACGTGGGGTAAAAAAGGACCAGTTTGTAAATTTACAAGAAAATAGGGACTAATTTGTAAATTTCCAAATACTGCCAAAAATAGCTCACCAGCATAGGAGGGAGGCGCGCCATCAGCCGACATAGCAGGGGAACGACCTCTCGAAGCACGCGACATGACAATCTGCAAAATAAGTTAAAAGAGGTCAGATCTAGAAAAAAAAGATCACTTTTTTTTCAGATCTACCCCCTTGAAAGATTAACTCGAGGCATCAAATCACACCCTCGACCCTCACATGCGATCCCACAAATGCATAAATTGAACTGAGCATGAAAAAGATCATAATTATGGAGGATTTACCTGAAGAAAGGCTCGAGATCCAATAAAGATAAAGCCTTTTAGGAAACTTTCACCACGTGCTCGAGGGGCCTGAGTGGGATTTTAAAAATCAGTTCTTCGAGGGATTTCTCAGTCAAAGATCCAAAGGAAGACTAGATCTATGACAACTATCAAGGTTTGAGGGAGAAAGAGTGCTCGAGGGAAAAGAAAAAAAATCAAAAAAACAAGGGGGGGGGGGGGG
>BQKN01061632.1:87600-113731 GCA_022839385.1 Asparagus kiusianus | reverse complement strand
CCCCAGGGTGGCTCGGCCATGGCCGAGCCACCTAGGGGTGGCTAGGCTCAGAACTGTGCATATGCACAGTTCTGAGTGCCTATAAATAGGCCAGGTGTTTGTTCATTTGGGAGGACTTTTGCTGAAACTTCTGAAGAGCCAAAACTCTGCCGGATTGTGACCTCAACTCGGATTGTGAAGGCTTGAAGTCTTGGATTCCCAGATCTACGTCATTCTACTCCGGATCTAAGTTTGGTTCTTAGATCCCGAGATTTGAGCGAGCGTTTCCTTGGTGAAACGATCCCTCACGGCTATTATCTCCTTGGTGAGATAATACCCGTCATACCACGTAGATCTGTTCGGATCGAGATTGTGCGGTGGTCCACGGTAATCAACCCCGGCACAGGCAAACAACCCACAAAGCAAGAGACCGGATAACAGGATCTTGTGATTTTTTCGATAAAAGAGAGAAGTTGTAATTTTGATTTCTTTGTTTTATTTTGATTTTCATTGTAAGCCGGATCTTATAAAAAGACCGGATCTCTTTGTAACGCATAAAGTTGTTAACTGTGTGCAATGGAATCGATAATGAAGAAAGATCCAACTTTTCACGCGAACAACTACGAGGAGATTTACTACTACAAGGAGCAAGAGCTAGGGGTTATTCGATCTTCCATCGAATCACGCTTCGAAAGTATGACTTTCTAACTCTTTTATGCTCTCTTTAATATAGGGATTATGTTAGATTTGATTAGGATGGTCCTATTATATATTTCATGCTCTCTACTTGCTTAGTATTTTTGTACATACATGTCTTCCGCTGTGTATTATGCATGTAGACATAGCACGATTTCCTTCATCAGGTAGTGTCGCATCTTTTGTATGGCGAATACCAATGCCAAACATTCTTTTTCGACCATCGGGTACCGTTATTCAGCCCCTTGCAGGGTCCTACTTAGGTAGTAGATACCTTACTCATGGCCCGCGTCATCGTTTTGTGCCAAGTGAGCACCTAGAGAATGCTCCATGGCCCGGATATAGATGAGAAATGGTCTCCCTAAAATTAGCGCAGCGAGGACTGGCGGATTCGAAAGGTAAGCCTTGATGTCCTCAAAGGCCTTTTGGCAAGACTCGTCCCATACGAAGGAAGTGCCTTTCTTCATAAGTTTGGAGAACGGCCGACATTTGCCTGAAAGATTTGAGATGAATCTTCGGATATAGGTCAATCGTCCCTGGAGACCCCTTAATTCTTTGAGGATCCGGGGTGGCCGAAGCTCCTGAATGGCTCGCACCTTGTCGGGGTCAATTTGGATCCCCTTAGTTGTGACGACAAAGCCGAGGAACTTACCACTAGCCATCCCTAGGAATGACTTAGTGGGATTCATCTTGAGTTGATGAGTCCTCATGAGTTCGAACATCGTCCTCAAGTCTTGGAGGTGGTCGCCCTTGTGGCGACTCTTCACGACCAGATCGTCCACATAGCACTCGACCGTCTTCCTCAGATGGTCTCGGAAGATCATACTCATGGCGCGTTGATAGGTCGCGCCGGCATTTTTGAGTCCAAAGGGCATAACGGTGTAGCAGTACACCCCCATAGGAGTTCTGAACGAGGTGTGTTTCTTGTCCTCGGGGTGCATTTTGATTTGATTGTACCCCGAGAAACCGTCCATGAAGGACATCCTCTCGAATCCGCACGTGTTGTTAATGATGACATCCGTGATGGACAGGGGGAATTCGTCTTTGGGGCACGCAGCATTGAGGTCCCTGAAGTCGATGCAGATGCGGATCTTATCGTTTTTCTTCAAGACTGGAACAATATTTGCCACCCAGTCGGGGTGTTGTTCCTCTCTAATGAAGCCGGATTCGATGAGCTTCTTTACTTCGGCCTCTATTGCCTCCATGATCTGAGGGAAAAATCGCCTCTGCTATTGTTTGACTGGTTTGGCGTCTGAGCCGATGTTAAGGCGATGCGTAGCAACCCGCGGATCCAGGCCGGGCATGTCCTTGTAATTCCACGCGAAGACGTCGATGTATTCCCTTATGAGGGCGATGATCCTCCTTTTCTTGGGGAGGCAGGCTACCGCTGATGAATATGGGTTTGGGATTCGCGTCAGTGCCCATGTTCACCTGAATGACCTCGTCTTCGGTCGGTGGTTCTCGCTGCTCGAATCGACTTCTCCACTGAGCGTTAACATGACGATCCCATATCTCGTCGTAAAGTGGAAGTTGTCCATCCTCCGCCATTTTGGCGGGATCCATTGTAGCCATGTTGATCGTGAGGCCATCGAACAGATCCCTCACGCTGACATCCGAGTCCCACGCCGAGGTTGCTGATGATTGATCCCCTGAACATGCATAGTCGGAATCTTCGTTGACGTAGAAACACAAATCCGACGAGGAGGAGGAGTAGCCTAAGCCTCTCCTAGTCCTGTTGAAGTAATTCGAGGGTTTCCCTTTAGGTATGTAAGCGGGTCGGATGACCGTCTTGTGTCCCCGGCCGTAATTCAGGCCCTCTAAACGAGTGAGATCATACCCCATGTCGCTCATCATGCGTCTCGCAATTCTACTGTATTGCGAAAACTGGGGCGCGGGATCCTCGTCTTCAGACTCGTCCCATAGCGTGCGCAGGGGATGATCGATTCAACCGAAGATAATATCTTTTCGATAGTTATCTTGGGCTGGCACAACAAATACGGCTCGCGACGAGTCGATCGGCCGCGTCCTCGCGACGTACGACGAGCATACCGGCATGTGCAGGGAGGGATCACCGCGGAGTTTTGTCCACGAGTCGTTGGGTTCATCGCCCTCAGACGTAGAACAAGACGACACATAAGCAAAGTCGGACTTTTCATTCATGATAATATTTTCCGCCTGAACGGCGTTGGTTACATGATGACTCTCATAACCGATTACAATCGACTCGAAGTCGTTTAGTATTAGGTTATCGCCGTACTCAGATTCGCTATCCGCCTTGTTGCCACTTTTCGGCTCCTCAACTGGTGGTTCGACGGGGTCCTGAAACAGCAGAGAGTCTGTGAAGTAATTCTCGACGCCTTTGAAGGGTTGTCTGTCGGCCACTACTGTTTTCACACGTTCGTAATCGTCCACATACTTCAAGCATTGGTGAAGAGTGGATGGGACTATTCGATTGCCATGGATCCACGGGCACCCTAAGAGCACGTTGTAGGAAGGCTCGGCTTCGATGACGTAGCAGGTCACCTCCGTCTTCATGTCGCCTATTCGGCATTTCAAGCGGATTTTACCCAGCGGCCGCGTCCCCGTGGCGTTGAAGCCAAAAATGGTCGTGGTGGTCGAGGACAAACGCTTCGGCGGTATCCCCAAGTGCTTGATCAACTTTAGGGGCACGATGCTCAACGCAGAACCTGGGTCGACTTGGATCTGATCCACTTTCGTCGATCCGACATATCCCGTGAAGTACAGAGGTCGATCATGAGACGTGCTCTTGATGAGCATGTCTTCAGGAGTGAAAGTGATGCACGGGACTCGTCTCTCGGAGACTTGGCAGCAGGTCGTGCATTCTCGTTCCGCTTCTGCCTCTTTCGAGAAATGGGTGACGAATGCCTCTGAGTCGGCCAAAGCCTCTTGCAGGGCTTCGCGAGTAGACCTGGACAACCGGAGGAGGTCGTACATGGTGATTCGCGCCGGGATGCTTTTCAGCTGTGCGAGCACGTTGAACCAGAAAGGTTGGCGGCTCGAGCTTGGCCCATCTGGATTAGGAGGAGTCATCACGGCTGGCCTCTTGGGAGGTCCTGCCGGGTTCTCTGCCCTCGTGGGATATTCTTTGGCGAATTCCTTTCCTGCCCTCGTGGCGAAGACATTGGTGTCCTCCTCTTAATCAGTAAGGGCGGCTATCGCTGCGCTGTTTCTATCTGGAATGGCAGAGACAACGTTGCAATGTTTTCCCTTGGCCTCTTTTGAAGGCCTTGCAGTCCATTGTTCATCGTTGAGGAGGTCTGGATGGACCCACATTATCTATCCCGATGGCAGGGTCTGCGGGACCAAGCCCTTCTCCCGCTGGTTGTGAGGATCGTCGTTGGTGATCTTCAAAACCGCCTTGGGGATAGGAATTACCCCGGCCATAGCTTAAACCTCTGGGAGATCTGTTCCAAAGCTCAAGATGATCATGTTCGTGGTCACCTGCTTTTGGACTTTCTCCTTCTTCAAGACCCCTGCGCCGTAGAGGGCTTGGAGCTTGTCCTTGAGGACGTAGCACTTGGTCGTGTGGTGACCGAGGAACTTGTGATAAGCACAGTAGGTTGGGTCACTGGTTTTGTCCGCCTCTTCAGGCTTTGTGGCTTCTGGCAGTTTGATCTGACCACTCTTGAGCAGAGTATCGAACGTTGCCACCACCTGGTCTTCTTTGAAGTCATATTGTCGTGGGGGGCGTTGTTCAAATTGCCTAGGCTTCGGCCTCTGAGCAGTCTTCGGCACTGGGGCAGAGTCCACAGTCATAATCTCTTTTCCTCTGGACCGAGGGGGATTCTTTGGCGTAGCTGGTTCTGCAGCTCCTTTCTTAGGCTGTGGTTCTTCGGCCTCGAGCCTTTTGATCATGTTTTCTACTTGTTCGCCTTGACGAACAAGCTCTTTCCATGTCCGTGTCTCTACCGCGCCTATCTTGGACAAGATGTGGATCGACAGGTTGTGGCGGAACATCTCGATCAATGTCACCTCGGAAACTTGGTCCCGGCAGTGGACTGATCGATTCCGAAATCTCTTCACGAAGTCGTTGACCAACTCCGACTTTCGTTGCTTTTCAGCGAGGAGGGTGGCCATTGATACTTCGGTGTCGTCGTCGAAGAAGCGGGCCAAGAAGAGCTTTTCGACATTGGCCTACGACTTGATAGAGCCGGGTTCGAGTTTACGGAACCATTCGAAGGCCACCCCTTGAGGGTGCCTATGAATAGTCGCGTGAGAATGGCGTCGTTCCCCGTAAGGAACCCAGTCTGTGCCATGAAGTAGTAGATGTGCTGCGAGGGCGAGCCCTTGCCATCAAACTGCACCAAGCTGATCGGCTTGAACTTTGCCGGGTATGGGATCGTGTCCCATTCGACAGGGTAGGGATGTACCACCCCCAGCTTGTTCATGTTTTGCTGAAGCTTCAGCGCGTTGAGCTGGTCCTGAAATTCATCGAACCTCTTGTCACGGGTGCTATCCCCAGTATGTGATGTTCCTAACGACGTCTTGGAAGAGTAATCGGATTGTTGATTATTGTCATCTTCTGTTTCTGTCGCCGGACGGTGAGGAGGTACCCACGCTCTATTCCCCATTCGCTGGGGTAAGGGGTGTTGTGTTCTTTTCTTTTTCTTCTTCTTGTTAAGAAGTTGCTCCATCATCTCTCTTAGAGAGTCGATGGTCGCCTGTTGCTCTTCGAGCTTCTGAGCGACCGTCTGGTCATGGGTCAGTTCAGTCATGTGTACCCGTGCCCTCGCGTCTTGACTTGAGTGCGAGGTTTGGGACGTGGCCGCCGCCGAGTGAACCTCGTCCTCGCTGTAGGAGGGAGGGACTAGGGTAGAGTAATCAAACCCGATGCTTGTCCCTCTGCGACTACGGGTACGCTGGTATATGCCCTCTTGTCGGGGTCGGGCAAACCTAGGGTTAGGCCTCAGGACGGAGTCCGAATCCGGAGAGTCGGAGAGTACCCCCTTACCCTTGTCCGTCATGTTGACTATGGCGGACGGGAGTTCTAGGTCATCGGCAGCGCGTCCTTTTTAGTGACGATGCTTTCGACGGGAGGTCCTCTGCCGAGACGGTTGTTGAGAAAGTCTCTCAAACACCGAAGGCTTCGCCGTTCCTATGCATTGACAGTCGGCGAGTACCGTATGGATGAGCCTTTCGCAATGGCACTGAGGACTCGCCTCACGTATGGTGCGTTTGCAAGTCAAGTATTCTCGGAGATCTCCTGTGGGTGGTTGGTGACAACCCCCAGCATCGGAAGGATCGCTTGGGTGAGTACACGAGAGATCTTTGGATGTACTCTCTGGTGCACGCTGGGTGGAATGCTGTGGTGCTGGGGTTAGGCGATCTCGCCTTGACGGGTGAGTTTTCGCGTTTGGGCGAACTCCAGCGTGTAGGTGAGTTTCAACCCTTCGTTTGAACAAACGGGTTCGCGAAGTGTCACCTACTTCCTTGCCTTTGCATTTATCCGCCAAAAGATTACGACGAGGCTCGCCAGCCTTCGAGAATTCGTCGCCTCTGATAGGCCCACTCGCTTGGGGTGGTTTATTCGCATCAGGGGTGTGACCTGAGAAGCGAAGTCCACCTGAGCGGGCGGCCCCATCCTTCTTGGTTGGCACTCCTGATTTGGAGGGCCTCCCGATATCGGGCGAGTCGCCCCCTCGTCTCTCGCTTCTCGGGCCTGTATGGTGATTCAGGCCGTCGTGTGAAGCGGAGGTTTGGGCTTTCTGCCCGACAAGCGTCTGCCACCGCTGTTGGCCAGTTCTTCCAACGGAGAGAGCGTCTTCGCGGGCTGTGGCAGTGTGGCTTGTGCCGGACTGAACTGGTGTCTCTTTTGGGACGGGTGTTATCGAGGGTCGTTTGGCAACCCACCTAATAGACCCTCCCCCCATGCTCTCGATCTGGGACTTGGCCTCGAGAGACTTTGGGGCGGGTTTCCCCGTCGAGACTCGGGTAGAGCCTTCTGGCGCGGGAGCTTTGATCGTCTGAGGTCGGCTTCTGTGCATGACTCTGTGGCGCTTGCGGGACGCTTCGCCACCGGAAGAGGAGGAAGACAAGTACTCTTCGTACTTGGCCTGGTCGAACTCGATCTCTAGGGACTCCACTGTCGACCCAACAGCAACCTCGTCGAACTGAGCTACCACCATTTCGCTTAAGGAAACAGCTTCTCCCACTGTGGTCGCCATCATCTGTAGGTGTAATTTTTGATCTCCCGAAAACAGGGGAACTTCGCTTGTATTGATAAGAAGGCTTATTACAAACTAAAAATCAAATGATTACAACAGAAGCAGAGGGAAGGCCCTCTTTGTTTAATCGTGGGGACTTTAAGGTAGCTACAGGATGCTTCGCTCGGTGCTCGTGCCGAGTCTGCTTCCCTTGGATGATTCGACCGAGGTTGTCGGAGAACTTCAGTACTCAGTAGAAGCTCAGGGTGAGGGAGTTCGTCTCTTCTGGTTCGCCGGCGATCAGGGCTCGGAACTAGGAGATGGCGCTATAATGCAAGGGTATGCAGAAAGCCTCTTCATCTCTTGATTGATCAATCGATCGATCCCCCCCTAAGTCACTGAAAGAAGCCTTTTAATAGGAGAGAGAGACAGTTTGGCTGCTCCTTGAATTATGGGATGTGACCATATACTGTTCAAAGACATCATACTGTCCCCCTGTACTACAAACGGTCATTCAAAGGACCGCATGTTACATCACATCGCGTAGGAGTGGGAAAGCCCCTCCTCGTATCTGTGACAGCGGCTGCCAGATACTCGAGTGGATCTGGCCAGCCTATCGAGCGTCGGCGGCTCTTGCTCTCGGTTTGAACGAGTGAGGTAAGCCGCATTTATGAGGGTGCAGGCCGCTCTGACGCATGTCCGCTCACTTAGATCCCGAGCCATTGGGCGACCGCTTGACGGTCCTGGGATACTGTGCCCTCTCCCATGCCTCAATGGGAGCGGGAGAACGGATGTTTCGTACCCGAGTGGGTTTGGGCAGCTTGCTGCATGCCGATGGCTCCGGCTCTGATGGGTGAGGTGATCCGCATTTATGAGTATGCAGGCCGGTCCGGCGCCTGTCTTGTTCGCTTGAATTGCGGACGGCCGTCTAATGGGTCTGGAGCACTGTGCCTTTTCCCTTCACATCGCGGGGAGTAGGGGAGGCTTGTCCCTGGAAATCCCGCTCTCGACTCGCGTAGGTGGGTCTGGCCCTCTGCAAGCGGATTTGGCTCATAGGGTGGCTTTGGGTCATAGGGCGGCTTTGGGCTCCTGCGGGCGAATTTGGCTCATGAGGCGGATTTGGGCCTCTGCGAGCGGATCTGGCTCATGAGGGCGGATTCGCTTCCATGTGACTTGGCGTGTGAGGGCTCAGGTGTACCATCGAATCCGTTTCATGGCTACACCCCATTCTTCATCTAAGTAGATGGTCTTGACTTGCGGGCGAATTTGTTTGTTAGTCCGCCGCGGTAATTTTTACCGTCTACACTTGTGGACCAACCATGAGCCACTCACCTCGCAGTGAGGTGTACAGGGGCAGTGGGCCTCACAGCTGGGGCCCACTGCCCCTGTACCCCTCACTGCGAGTTGAGGGGCTCGCGGTTGAACCGTGAGCCAAAAAGCAGGGTTGCTTATTTAATGAGGGAATTGGGGACAGCTGACGTGGTGTAAGTGGGGTAGTTGCTTTAGGAAGTGGAGTGTGTGTACACAGTGTAGGGTGACGTGGAGGATGAGGGACTGTATACAGGGTATTATATAGGATATGGTTTAGATTTAAATCAATAAATTAATTAAAATAATTAGTTACGATATTTAAAAATTAAACTAACTACAAAATAATCTTCTACAAATAACTACAAATAAAAATGTACATGTTATGCTAATACAACAATTGATACTAAATAGTATAAGTAATACAATAAATTATACAAATAATACGAAATTAATGATACAACATTATACAAGAAATAATACGTAATAGTAATAATAATACAACGTATAATTTTAAAATGATACGTATATTATCGATAACACAACGGATAAATTCTAGAATTTTTTTACTGTACTAAATAAATTTATAAATATTTTAAATCATTTAAATAAATATAAACTTGAACTTTAAATCATAGAAAATTATTGGAAAATCGAGAAAATACAAATAATATTTTAAAATTATCAAAAATTTATTTAAATTAGTATTAAAATTCACAGTCATTACATTCTACCCCCCATAAAACAAATTCCGTCCTCAGAATTAAGTAAAAGGACGAAATATAAAATGGATTCACTTCAATTCATATAAAGTTCAAAATATTTTGCACATCCATAAATAAGGAAGGTCATACAAGGTGATTCAAATAAGATACAAGACATGACAGCTAAGATTCAGGAAATAAATAAGGGTATCGCTGTCGCATCTCGGACTCAGTTTCCCAAGTCGACTCTCCAGGAGAATCTGGGTGCCACATCACACGAACAAGTGAGACGGTCTTATTCCGGAGGGTCTTCTCCCTTCGGTCTAAAATCGTTACAGGCAGCTGCTCGTATGTCAAATCAGATCGCACCTCAATCTCCGAGAAATCTACAACATGACTCGGATCTCCGACGTATCTTCGCAACTGAGAAACGTGGAATACGTTATACACTCCAGCCAAGGCGGGTGGTAATGCAAGTCGATAAGCTACCTCTCCCACTCTCTCTAATACGTCGAAAGGTCCCACATATCGCGGTCTCAACTTCCCACGCCTTCTAAAGCGAATGGTGCCTCGGTTAGGGGAAATCTTCAGGAACACATGATCTCCTGGCTGAAACTCCAAGTGCCGACGCTTCGCATCTGCCCAATGCTTGAATCTGTCTTGCGCTATGCGAAGTCGCTCCTGAATGATCCTGACTGCATCAACTGATTTATCAATCAACTCCGGCCTGAGAATCTCTCGTTCGCCAACATCATCCCAACTCAGCGGGGAATGACACTTCCTCCCATACAATGCTGCAAAAGGAGCCATTCTAATACTAGCCTGGAAGCTATTGTTGTATGCAAACTCCACCAAATGCAAGTGATCTTCCCATGACCCGTGGAAGTCAAGCATACAAGCTCTAAGCATATCCTCCAAAATCTGAATGGTCCTCTCTGACTGTCCATCGGTCTGAGGATGATAAGCTGTGCTAAAACTAAGATTGGTCCCCAGACTCGCCTGCAAGCTCTTCCAGAACTCTGAAGTAAATCGGGTATCGCGATCCGAAACGATGCAAACTAGAACTCCATGCAATCGCACGATCTCCTGCAATACGAGAGATTTACTAACACTCTTGGAAAAGGAACTCCTTGAAATATATAGAGATAAATATTTTACCTCCATGTATCTCTGAGTAAGATGCTCCGTCGACTGCCCCACTCGGAATGGAATGAAATGAGCTGATTTGGTTAATCGATCTACGATCACCCAAACAACGTCATTTTGCTTAGTGCTCCGAGGTAAGCCAGTGACGAAGTCCATGGTGACATGCTGCCACTTCCATTCTGGAATAGGCAATGGCTGCAAAAGACCCGCGGTACGCTGATGCTCTGCCTTCACCTGCTGACATACAAGGCACTTAGCCACACTACGAGCCACATCTCTCTTCATACCACGGCACCAATAATTCAGCTTCAGATCCTTATACATCTTCGTACCTCCAGGGTAAATAGAATACGGTGAGCTATGAGCTTCCTGTAATAACTCCTCTCGGACATCTCCTCCTGGTACGCAGATACGACTCCCAAATCGTAAGGATCCGTCCTCATGAACAACAAATTCCGTCCGAAGACCAGCCACAGCTAACTCTCTGCACTTCTGAAGAAATGGGTCATCTGCTTGAGCTGCCTTGATTCGTTCGACCAGTGTCGATTGAATCTGAAGATTCATAAAGGAAGCGGTGACACCTGGAAGAAGAACTTCTATATTCATGTCCCTCACTTCCTGCTGAAGTCTCCACTGCGCCGTGAGGGTCATAATCGACGACAAACGACTCAAAGCATCTGGTACTACATTGACCTTGCCAGGATGATACTGAAGATCAATGTCATAATCTGCCATCAGCTCTAACCATCGGCGTTGCCTCATGTTGAGCTCCTTCTGAGTAAATATGTACTTCAAGCTCTTGTGGTCAGTGAACACCTTCACTTGCTCTCCCAACAGATAATGTCTCCAGAGCTTAAGAGCAAAAATCACAGCTGCCAACTCCAAGTCGTGGGTAGGATAATTCTGCTCGTGCTTCTTCAACTGACGAGAAGCATATGCTACCACATGACCATCCTGCTGAAGAACGCATCCCAATCCTCTACCTGATGCGTCGCAAAACACCTCAAAGTTCCCTCTCTTATCTGGTATTGTCAAGACCGGGGCCGAAATCAATCGTGACTTTAACTCCTCGAACGCCTACTCACAAGCGTCGGACCAGACAAACTTAATATCCTTCCTCGTAAGTCGTGTCATCGGCTCCGCAATCTTGGAAAAATCTCTGATGAAGCGACGGTAGTAACCAGCTAGTCCTAGGAAGCTCTTAATGTCAGACGCTGACTTAGGGGTAGGCCAATCCTTCACTACTGATACCTTCTCCGGATCCACTGATATGCCGTCTCCTGACACCACGTGTCCCAGAAACGCTATACGATCTAGCCAGAACTGGCACTTACTATACTTGGCAAATAGACGATGTTCTCTCAAGGTCTTCAACACGTACCGCAAATGCTCTGCATGCTCCGCTTCACTCTTAGAGTACACCAAGATGTCATCGATAAAGACCTCCACAAACTTATCCAATACATCATAGAATACCAAATTCATCAGGTTCTTGAATGTTGCCGGAGCATTAGTCACACCAAACGGCATCACTAAGAATTCATAATGTCCATATCTCGTCCGGAACGCAGTCTTGGGGACATCAGAATCCCTAACCTTCACCTGGTGATACCCGCTCCGCAAGTCTAGCTTAGAAAATACTATTGATCCTCCAAACTGATCGAAAATATCATCGATACGGGGAAGTGGATACTTATTCTTCACTGTCACCGCATTCAACTCCCGGTAATCGATGCACATCCGCTTGGATCCATCCTTCTTGCCCACAAGCAACACAGGTGCTCCCCAGGCCGATACACTAGGTCGTATCAAGCCTCTCTGTAAAAGATCATCCAACTTAGTTCGAAGCTCGGCTAACTCAGTCGGGGGCATACGATAAGGAGTCTTGGAAATCGGAGCAACTCCAGGCTTCAAATCTATGAAAAACTCAATTGCCCGATCCGGTGGCAATCCGTAAATATCGTCGGGAAACACATCTTCAAATTCCCAAACTATAATTGGCTTCTTGGATTCCACTTGCATCGCAGCTAACGTCGCCTTCTTCGGTTTAGCTCTAAACTCCACAGGTCCGGCCGATGTGCTGCCACTAAGGAACTCAAACCTCGGGTGATCAGGTATCTCAAACACTATGCTCCGACGGCGACAATCAATGGTGGCAAAGAACGTCCCCAGCCAATCCATCCCAAATACTGCATCAAAGCTCGGCAAATCAATCACTAGAAAGTCTGCGAAGAGTTCCCTCCCGCAGATGACTACAGGGCATGCTTCATAACCACTAGATGCTACTAAGACACCACTGCCCGTGTTGATATTCCAGCCCGTAGTCAGAGAAGCTATAGGTAGAGAGTGGGCACTCGCAAAGCGATGAGACAAGAAACAATGGGAGGCTCCAGAATCAAAGAGTGATAAAGCAGGAACGGAAGAAACAAGAACCTTGCCTATTATAGGAGGATGTAAATACAACTAACTTAGTATTCTTAAGCAATCCTATCATAATATCATTATGTAATAAGAAAATTCATATGCTATTAAGACTTAGATAAACAATTCTTACCAGTGATAACTTGATCGTTCACCTCAGCTTCTACGGCTGACATCATGAACATCTGTCGCTGAGGTTGCTGCCTGTGTGCTTCCTGATAAAGCTGCTGCTGTGGAGGAAGAGGCCCTGGTCGTGGATAGGATCTGTGCTGAGGCTGTGCTGTCGAGACTGGTCGAGGTGGAGCTGGGAGAGCTGCCCGAACTAGAGGTGGGGGCAAACGAGCCTGCTGCTGTTGAGGACAATCCCGACTGATATGACCAGGGACCCACAGGTGAAGCACAAACGAAGACGCCTGGGATAGTCCTGCTGAATATGCCCGGAATGGCTACAATAAGAACACTTCACAGAAGGCTGTCTCTAAGGCTGCACTCCAGGGCGCTGATAAGGATGAGCCTGATGAAATGGCTGACACTGAGAATGCTGATGTCTCTGCGGAATCTGCTGCTGCCTCGGAGGGGGACGCTCAATGTTCCGGGTCGGAGCTGCTGGTGTTCTGCCCTGAATCAAGTGTGGATCTTCTGGTTCCTTCTGTACGCTCTCAATCTCACGTGCTGCATCCAATACGGCATCATGAGTCACGAGAGCCCTACCAGCCAAAGCCAATCTGATATACTTGTCCAGACCTTTCTGGAACTAGTGCCACCTGATAGTGGGGTCCGTGACCAAATGAAGAGCGTATCGGCTCAAAGAAGAAAACTCAGCCTCGTACTCGTCGACTGATCGACCCCCTTGCTTGAGCTCGACAAATCTACGCAGGATCTCATCTCGGGCCGACTGAGGAAAATATTTCCTATTGAAGCGATTCGGGAACGTCTCCCACAGAATCGGCCTCTCTAGGTGTGTCTTCTCAGCAGCCCACCAGATTCTAGCTGTATCCGTAAGCTGAACATCCATGAGATCTACCCACTCTGCAGGAGGAATACGAGTCACCGTAAGGATAGTCTCCGTGACCTTGAGGAACTCCTCTACTGCTAAAGGTCCCTTGGCACCAGTAAAGGAAGGAGGCCGTATATATCGAAACTCTCTAACACCGGGCTCCGAGCGAGGGTGATGCTAGTGCTGATGCTCCTGCTGCAAATGCCCAGCTAAGAACTGCTGGTTCGTCACTAGCCCCTGAATCATCGCTAAAAGCTGCTGCGGATCTGCTTCAGGCATCTGACCACTGCTACTGGAGGGGTTACCATTACTACGAGTACCCACCATAGTTCTGAAGAAAACGAGGATCAAAAGGAAAAGTAGGGTTAAAATCAAACAATATATTTGAAAAATAGTAACTAAAAATAATTATTAAGATAATAGTATAAGAACTTAATTGTAGTCGTACGGATGAAAAATGATATGTATTTGAATTGTCCAATACATTCTTACTAGTGGGAACTCGGGACCGTGACCTGCATGGGCCACCACTAAAACCTGTCATGCCCCGCTTCCCAAAATACAGGGGAATCGGAACGTGAACAAGCCCGCGACGTATTAGATTGAGAAGAAATATTTATGCTATCATTTTTTTTTCTTCTCAATCCAATACGCTAAGCATCAAATGTATAAATCTCAGTCACAGGTCCCCGATCACAACAGTAAGAATATAAAGACAACCCAGAGTAAGAAATAAACATATCATCAACAGACCATCCCAGACATAAAATATGGGTTCAACATACCCTTACTACAACAACAGTCCAATAAGAAATACATATTCTATAATAAAAGGAAATACTAACAAAATAACCAAATCTGTCATCAACTAAAGAAAGTACTGTAAAGTGTTCTATCAACAGAAAGAAAAGCAAGTCTAGGCTTCAGCTTGTTCTTCCACTCCATCGGAAGGACATTCCGGCTGGGCATACACTGGCTCGGCCGCATCATCGAACTGAACCTGTTCGTCTCCTAAGTCTGACGCACACCAGAGAAAACAGGTGTACGTCAGCGTGTATGGCACACGGCAAGATCTCACATGAACCAATAAAACGGTCTAACGACCCATGCTATGACAATAATAATATTAACAAGATATACAATGATACATACAACTGAAAATCTAATGGTTAAATACAGCTATGGAAATACAGTAACTGGGTCGAATACTAACCTACCTAAAACTCAGTGGTCTACATCTCACACAGAGTCAACGCTCCTATCATCGGATAAATGGCTGTTCACAAATCCCCTACGTGCATCCAATCCCGCTACACACGCGGCCAAGGAACTACACATAAACCGTTTTTTGCCTGGTCCGAACTCAAGCAAAACTCGGGTGACGAAACGATTCCACTGACTAAAGTGATGTACACACTTCACTTTAGCCCTACAAACTAACCCCAGTGGCGACACCAACCACCGGCGCGAGCCTGGAAGATACATCAACAGTCTTATCCGATCACATGAACACTAACTTCCCCATCCTAACTCTTCTCGTTTTTCTAAGTTAACCATAATCGCCGTTGGAAACTCGGGTTCACCGCCTAAACCAGTCCACACACTCACACATGTCACTAAGTCTGTTCATGACGCACGAAGCCACTAAGTCATGAACTACTAAGGTTCTCAACACATCCACAAATCATGAATATAGTATGGCATATTATATATGATTAAGCAGATATATGAAGCAGAAATGAGAACTATAATAAACATGAAATGCATAAACAATTACTACAACATGAATACATATAAAAGGACTTCATCACTACTGGAAAATCCAAACTCCTGATACAAAATATCCGTACTTACGTATTTTCTAGAATAATCATACGGTAGAAAGAAAACTAGAAACTGATGTCGTTTTGCACATAAAATGTCGTGCTCTACGGCGTTCAGTAATACTATCATAAATAATAATATTCTTTTTCCAAAATTATTCTTTAAAACTATTTCTCGTTGTATCTAATTTAAAATAATTATATTAATTCCCTTCTGCATGAAAAGTAATATTTTCCTATTTTATAAATTTTCCTTAATTAATTCCTCTTCGATAAAATTTCGTAAATTCTAATTTTAATACATAACTTGTCATTTCATGTCCACAATCTCTTAAAAATACAATTAGCAACATTATTCATCTAATTTTTATCGTGCACTCGAAAATCACTATTCCACGCAAATATTCAAAATTGCATATTAACCACAATAAATAATTTACCTACATATAATAATCATACTAATCACCATATTAATCAAAAAATAATTTATTTACATCTAATCATCAGATTAATCACGATATTAATTATTAGTTAAGAAACAAAGTAAACGCGAGATCTTGCCTCGGTGTATTCGTCGAACTTGTCAACGTCGACGTGCAAGATCAAATCCGATGCGGGGTACGGCTTCGGGAAGAGTTCCGGCGAGGGCTGCGGCGATGGGGTAGCGATGAACTCGGCAGCGACGTCGGGCAGAATCTCAACAGTGACGTTCGGCTTGAGCAGCGAGGTAGAGGAGGGGAGGAGGAGGTTTGGGTTGCCGGCGTCGTCTGCTGCGGCTGAGGGTCAGGGGTTCGGGTTTGTAGAGTGGGCTGACGACGAGGAGCTGCCGGTGTCGTTCGCGACGGCTTAGGTGGGTGTTTGGGCGCTTGGGTGGGCTTGAGGCGGAGGAGCTCGGCTGGACAGCGGCGAGCTCAGGGGTTGAGGAGTCGAGGGCTGCATAGAAAGAGGCGAGGGGACTGTCGGGGTCGATGGGGTCGGGCGGCGGCGAAGTCGAGGCTGAACGGCGGCCGCGCGGTTGAGAGAGGAGCCGGAGGAATCGCTGGGGGCTGTCGGGGTTCGCTGGCGTCGGGTGGCCGCACGGTTGAGAGAGAAAGACGGAGGGATCGCTGGGGTCGGGCGGCCGTGAAGCCAAGGCTGGGCGGCGGCATGGAGATAGGCTAGTTGGTCGGGGAGAGGAGGAGGTGGCACGGGGGTGTGGGCAGCGGGGTTTGGCATGGACGTGGCGTGGAGGAGGCCGGCGAAGTTCGCTGGTCGGGCTCTCGGCGGCGGCGCAGCGCGAACAGGTGCGGGCGGTGAGCTTGGTCGAACGGAGAAGGAGGAGGTGGGGTTGTTGGGTTCGCTGGAGGATGAGAGAGAGGAGATGGAGCTGGCTCAAGCTTTTGGGAAATGGAGGAGAGAGAGAATGGTTGTGAACTTATTTAATGAGGGAATTGGGGACAGCTGACATGGTGTAAGTGGGGTAGTTGCTTTAGGAAGTGGGGTGTGTGTACGCGGTGTGGGGTGACGTGGAGGATGGGGGACTGTATACAGGGTATTATATAGGATATGGTTTAGATTTAAATCAATAAATTAATTAAAATAATTAATTATGATATTTAAAAATTAAACTAATTACAAAATAATCTTCTACAAATAACTACAAATAAAAATGTACATGTTATGCTAATACAACAATTGATACTAAATAGTATAAGTAATACAATAAATTATACAAATAATACGAAATTAATAATACAACATTATACAAGAAATAATACGTAATAGTAATAATAATACAACGTATAATTTTAAAATGATACGTATAGTATCGATAACACAATGGATAAATTCTAGAATTTTTTTTTCTGTACTAAATAAATTTATAAATATTTTAAATCATTTAAATAAATATAAACTTGAACTTTAAATCATAGAAAATTATTGGAAAATCGAGAAAATACAAATAATATTTTAAAATTATCAAAAATTTATTTAACTTAGTATCAAAATTCATAGTCATTACAAAGGGTTTTTGCCATTAAGAATGTTTTCAAGTGTGTCAAATCAAGATGCTCAAATCGCTTGAGTGAATTCTTACTACTATATGCAATATAACCATAATAATTAAAAGCAACTACAAATAATGTAAAAAGAATATCTTTTTTTATTAGGGTTAACAATCAAATAAATGAGAGGGTGGGAGGTATTGTTTGAATTTATTATCTTGTTAGTAAATGTACAAGTGGACGGTGAATTTTATTGTGGTTGACAAAAATAAAATCTTTTTTTTAGATCCTAGTTGTCTCTAATTGTGAGAAACTAATCAAGGGTGGAAATAAAAATAATAGAAAGAAGATTTACCACAAGCAAATTTTTAAATCATTGATCTTCAATTCTTGATCTTCAATCTCCTGGTGGTTCCTTCACAAGAAAACACATAAATTAAAGAACCAAAATAAATGAAATCCTACTTATAAGCACCTTCTCCAGCAACGACGCCAAATACTTGACGTGGCATAAAATTATACCTCTAGAGTTGCAAGTGTACAACCAATCAAGTTATAATATAAAAAGTTATCGATCGCATGAGGAAGGTGTTTGTAGGAGAAAATAAAAATCGGCTCTTATGTTGTGTGTGACAATTAGGAGTGATGAATGTGATTGTGGAGTCATAGAGAGAGTTAGAGTACTTGTATGTAAATAAAAACAAAACGAGATTGAGTGTGGATAAATAAAGAGTGGATGTGATAAAGAGTGAATGTAAACAAAGCTAACTAAAGGGAAGAAAGAAGGATGAAGGAAATAAAATCAAGAAACAAATGAGAGAAGAATCAAGAATAAAGAGAAAAATAAAGAAAGTAAAAGATGGAGGGTTCAATTAAAGATACGAGGAATCTAGAATGGAATCCACTAGCTAGTTTTATATAATTTCTAGAGTTTCCACAAGTATTAATTCCACATCTTTAAAAAATGACAATTCCCTAGAGGGTTCTAGCCTCAAGGCGTATCAAAGAAAAGAAAAATAAACAAAAATAAAAACTAACCCTGAGAGGGTTTTAGCCTCAAAGTGAATAGTGTAAGAAAATAAAATCTAAACTATAAAATAAATTGCAAGAATTTAAAGCAAGAAAGTGAAGACATGTAAGTAAATCTACTCTATTACGCCTAAAAATAAATCTAAGGCAAGAGGTTCTAGTCTCTTGGCTATGTAAACAAGAAAAGAAAGTCAAAGATAAATTTATTAACAAAAAAAAAATTTACATCACAAGAGGGTTGTAGCCTCAAGGTGATAGCAAACATTCATCTTGATCTTCATTTTCATCTCACCTTCATCTTTATAATCAAACAAAAAGAAGAAAAGAAAAAATATGAATAGGTGAAAATATTTATTTATTAATTGCAGTAAAAAGTTATAATTTGGAGTAACCCTCCTCTACAAAAAGAGATTTTTACAAAATATTTCACACCCTAACTCCTCACTCTCTATCCCTATTTATAGCCTCCAGCAATGAATGAGAGCCCTTGGATTAAACTTGATTTCCAAGTTAATCAATTTCAACCTTTAAATCGTAACTACATATTTAGTATTGATACTTGTATCTATACAGGTATCAATACTTGTATCGATACCCTAAAAAATGCAGGTATTGATACCAATATTGATACTAGTATCAAAAATCTTACTTGACATATGGCTTCATTTCGTCGAGATAGGCGATTTTCATATATTATATGTTAAAATTCACCTTCCGGATTAGGAGATATCGTTATTTCTTTATGGCCAACCATCTTGAATTTGATTTCTTTTTATATTAGATTTTTATTTTCTAATGCTTCTATAGCCTACTTGGTTTGATCCTGGGCTTTATTAAAAGGTTACAAAATGAGGAAGATAGAGTCTTTTGGTCTTTTATTTATTATTTCTTTATTAAACCTACAAATTAAGATAAAAATAATTATTAGTAGTATATTTATTCATATAAAATAGATAATGAGGGTATAAAAATATAATAAAAATGTGAATATCATTCGCCCCTATACTTCCCCACGTGAGGCATCATGAACTTTTTACACGGCCATTCATGAGATCGTCACAAAGGGGGGTGTTCCCTCCAATTGACTCTTTGATCGATCTGTACACCTGATCGTATCCGGATGCCCCAAGGGTGGCAGAGAGGGCTAGAGAGGTACAATGGTGGGGGAGAGTCTTAGAGATTACTCCTCTAGGGTGATTATCAGGGCGACTAGGACCGGGACTCTCGCTGGTAGCTTTAGGATAGGGAAGGCAATTTTTGTTCATGCCCATTTACCCACCTAGCCCGCCCATCACATGGCCTGCCCAAAACCCGCTCATTTAGTTAAATGGGTCTAATCGGGCGAGTTTATCTCAAACTACACTAAATGGGCTGTCTCTATTCACTCATTTGCCCGCCTGTATTCCCAAAACCAAAACCCTAAAACCCCTAAATCTCTTCTCTTTCTCTACTTTTTTGGTAAATGAAAAATTTTATTCATCACCAAATGTAGAAATGAATGGACATGAATCTCAACACATGTGTGAGATAACAAAGCTAACATCTAGAGCTCAAAGAAAGTAGAGCTCAATCAAACACTCCAAAAAGAAAAAAGAAATCTCAGCATATAACAGTAGCTGAGATTAAGGATTACACACAATCAAACACTGCTAATATTTCACAATTGAAATCTCCTCAATGAATATCATAGTGAAATGATCCATTCTCTATCTTCAGTTTTACAAGAGCCGTTGAAAACATATGAGTAGATGCTGAATTTGATATCTTTAAAGAGCTGATCTGCTGGCCTTGCTTCCTGTTTGAAAATCCTGAAATTCCTCTCTCTCCATATGCTATATACTGCTGTAGTTACGGCCATCTTTTTAATCCTTTGCTTGAATCCGTTCCCCCTCAGTCTACCATAATACCAATTCACAAGCTGATTCCAATCACAGGACTGCCACTTGAACTGGAGCCAATCCATGACTTTTAACCATACTTCTTTTAAATAGCAGCAATCAAAGAAGAGATGATTTCTGTTTTTAGAACCAGTACACATACAACAATTGTTAGTGTTCACTATTCCCCTTTTAATCAGTCTGTCAATAGTGAGCAACCTATCTTAGATTTCTAACCAACAAATAAAGGAGTGACTGAGGATGTTTGTAGTCTCCCAAACTGTTCTATGCCATGGCACAACTGAAGAATTAGAGGAGAGAGCATTGTACAATGCTGAAATCTGGATCCTAGAATTGTCTGAGCAAGATTGAATGAGCAGCAACAAGTTGTTAACACCTCCACAAATATTTACAGACTTATCTCTGACTTTTAATATCTTCTTCCACATCCAAGAGTCCTAGTCTCTAGGGTTGCTGAGCTCCTCATCAGCATCGATCTCAACCATAATCCCTCCTCTTCTTCCTCCTCCTCCGCCGCCTCAACTGCCTCTCGAACCTAGAGCCTCCAACGCCACCTCCGCCCCGACAACACCTCCGACGCCACCTCCACCCCGGCATCGCCTCTACTGTACGCGCGTCGTCACGTTCATTGTCGTCGGCCTCAGCGTCCTCAACGCCATTGTTGACGCTTACAACGAGAACCTCCCCGTCATGTTTACTTGCAAAACACAGAACTTGTCAACTAAAACACATGTCTAAAGGAGCCTTGAACATCAAGCCTCTCTTAGCAGTTATCAATAAATGTCTAACAAAGGTTCATGGTTGTTATTTGTCATATGTTTTGTGCCAATTTATTTTTCTTGGTTGAAATTTAAAGGTTTCTTTATTATGTGTTTTCTACCCAAAATTAATGTGCTATTAAATTATTTTTTTCAGCTAGCATGTCTTTAAATGATCAATTTAGCATCCATGATGATGGTAGTGATGAGGAGAGTACTTCTAAATGTAACAGAAGTCAAACATCAAAAGTTTGGAATCACTATACAAAGTTACCTAGCGATAATAATGAGAAAACTAAAGTTCAATGTAATATGTGTAATCATATTTATGGATTCTTGCCCGAAAAGGAACTTAGATGAGGCTGATTCTTCAAGGAAAAATATGCCACTAAATCAAAAAAAATATAAAGAAATGCTTGCTAGAGTAGTTAATTTTATTAAGTTGTTGGCATCTTTTCTTATTTATGTGCAAGTCATTTTTGTAGTTATTTTTGTTCTTTATATATCAATGATTGTTGCTTGTTTCTTTTAGAGTACATGAGGTGTTACAATCAAGAAAACTAATCTTGCTTTGATCTTCGGCATTTATGATGAGCCAATGACTCCTAGGCAGTGTAATATGATTGTTGAGAGGCTTGGTGATTATCTCAATGAATAGAGATTTTAGGTTTGTTGCGTTCCCTTTTTCTATTTAGGTTTGGTGTGGTCCCTTCCATTGCAATGTTTGAAATGAGTAATTGCCACTTTAATAATTATGAGGATTCTCATGAGGGGTTTGATGTTTGGTTAATGTTTTTGTTATGATCCCTATCCCATCAAATTTTTATCTGTATTTTTCCTTTGATTGGGGTTATTGGTGCATTTTAAGGCAAGTTGTGATGATTATTCATAAGATATGTTTGCATGTTCGAAAAATTGTGCTCTATTTGAATTTCTTTTTGATGTGGCATAAGTGGCTTCTTGTTGTTTTCGCCGAAAGTCACTTTTGTGATTGATTTCATTATAACTTTAGTCATTTACAACGAATTCAAATAACGAAAATAAAAGAAAATATAACTCTCTCGAAAATAAACACAAGATATGTTTATCGACTCTTGCTTGCGCGGGTTCTTCGCCGATGCCGTGGTTTATCCATGGACGACCGTGGATCGGATTCGGTTGTCGGGAAATTGACAGAGCTCCTACCTCACCAAGGAAATATTCGCTTGAAGCACTAAAATCGACCAAGCGAAATCAATAGCTCTTTTCGAGATAAAGACAAAGACTAATCATAAGGAACGGTCGTACGGGGCTTTGGATCCTTCGAATGACTTCTCCTTTGTGCTGAAGTTCGCTGGGATCTCGTTGGCCTTTGCTGAAATTTTGTGCTCCTTGACTCTTATCTAGCAGCACCTCGTCCTCTCGATCAAATTCCAGATCTGCAAAATGGGGGCCTTGGGCTGATATTTATAGGCCTCGGGTGCGGTTATTTGGATGAGAATGAGTGATTTGGCCTTATCTTTAGTTAACAACAGCCTAACCACGTTTATGGATGATATCAAGTCAGTTGGGAATCCTTGGAACAGATAAATCCTTCGAAAACCGCTTTAAAACTGTCGAAAACTCGTCCGGGGGTCAAAACAGCATGACGGACTCTGCTGGCTCGTGGGGGGCAGGTCAGCAGGGCTGACCCGCACCTACGCGGGTCGGACAGATCCGACCCGCGCTTGTGCGGGTCGAACTGATCTGACCCGCACTGGAACAGGTCGGCATGTGCCGTCCCGCACTGGCCCGGGTCCATCGCCTCTGCTGAGTTCTTCTCTTTTGGCGCTTTTCCGGGATTTGTTCTTTTCACTATTTCATATATTTGGTCGACTTGCTGACTTGTACGCTTCGTTACGGGACTAAACGTCGAACGCGTCGACTAATTAGGGTTGCACGCGTTGGTTGACATGCACGTGTTGATTGATGTGCACGTGTTAACCGACGAGCAGTAGCTGATTGACGCGTGCGTGTTGACTGATATGCACGAACTGATTGACACACGTGTGTTGACTTACGCACACGAACTGATTGACATGCGCATGTTAACCAACGCACGTGAGTTATTGACGTGCACGTGTTAACCGACAATCACGAACTGTTTGACGCGCGCTAGTTGACTTGAACCTTCTCGATTTGTCCACTCTTTGCTTTGAGTTTCGTGTGGGCTCTCATAGGTAATTTTAGACGCCTACAGATACCCGCTCCAAAGTGTTTCATGCTCATTCTTTTATAGAGGAGTCTGAAATACTTTGGATATGATAAACCCCCACCTTTAGTCGATGTTAAAGAACCTACAACTGGTTTCAATTATTCACTTCTCCATATTTTAGCCTATTTTGTATTTTGTCGAATAGCTGAAATATTTTTCGGTGCTGCGTTCATTGTCTGACTGTTATTGAAGTCTCGAATCAAAATTGGTAGGTTGAATTTGGCTCGTCTCATTGAGTTGACTTTTGAACTAATTATTTACGTCACAACGCATTGATCGGCGTTGACTCTAGAGTTTTGTACCACTCGGCGTTGACCCTCATCGCAACGAGTTGACCGGTATTAACCTTAGGGTTTTGTTTTGATCGGCGTCGACTCTCATCACAATGTGTTAACCGGCATTGACCTAGGGCTACGTGTGGACCGACATTAACCCTAAGGTTACGTTTCGATCGGGGTCGACTCTCATCACAATGCGTTGACCGGCGTTGACCTAGGGCTATGCGTTGACCGGCATTGACCTTAAGGTTTTGTTTCGATCGGCATCGACTCTCATCGCAACATGTTGACCAGCGTTGACCTAGGGCTACGCGTTGACCAGCATTGACCCTAGGGTTTGATTTCGATCGGCGTTGACTCTCATCGCAACGCGTTGACCGGCGTTGATCTAGGGCTACGCGTTGATCGGTGTTGACCTAGGGCTACACGTTAACCGGCGTTGACCTTAGGGTTTTGTTTCGTTCGGTGTCGACTCTCATCGCAACGCGTTGATCGGCGTTGACCTTAGGGTTTTGTTTTGATTGGCGTTAACTCTCATCACAACGCATTGACCGTCATTGTCCTGGGGCTACGCGTTGACCGACGTTGACCCTAGTATTTCGCGTTGACCTGAGGAGGACCAGTTTATACTCGTATACTCCTAGGAGTTTTGGGAATCAGTTTAACCTCATGTACCCGCCGGAGGTTGTCGGGTTATCCTTAAGAATTATTATACGTAATATTCTCCAGCAACTTCCCATCAAAAATGGAAAACAGTTTAGACACGTATACCTGTTGGAGTGTACGTGGATTTCAAATATCTCGAACATGAACAAAAATGTGGTGAAATTACCCGGGAGTGTAAAATTGGATCCCGAATATTCTGAAAATAGGTGAAAATGCCGTGAAGCCACCCAAAAATATAAAAATCGGGTCCCGAATATTCCGAAAGTGAGCAAAACTACCGCAAAGCCACCCAAAAATATAAAATCGAGTCCCGAATATTCGGAAAGTGAGTAAAAATGCTGGGAAGCCACCAAAAATATAAAATTGGGTCCTTAATATTCTGAAAGTGAGCGAAAATGCCGCGAAGCCATGCAAAAATATAAAATCGAGTCCTGAATATTCCGAAAGTGAGCAAAAATGCTGCGAAGACACCAAAAATATAAAATTGGGTCCCGAATATTCCGATAGTGAACGACAACAAGCGGGAATACAGCAAAACGAACACCGGATCGAGTCTGACCCATGCGAACGCGGGTCAGATCGATCCGACCCGCGCAAACGCAGGTCGGGCGGCGATCCAACCCGCATAAGAGCGGGTCGGGATGGACATAATAGGGGACTTAAGTCCCTGTTCTCCTCTCTTCTCTTCTAGTTTCGGTCCCAGGCTCTATTCTTCAAGCTTTTCTTTGGTTTTCTTCTTCAAGCTCTGGTCCTTCAATAACTCCTTCTACTTCAAGAGTTCTAACAAGGTTAAATCTCCCCAAGCTCTTTAAATCCCTCATTCTCCTCTCCTTCAAATCTCTCAACTTCCTCAAATTTACGAACAAGGCCAGCTAGGGTTTTGGATTTAGAAAACTCTCATTTGAGCACTCGTAGTGGTTCTCCCCTTTGAATTCAGGTAAGATTCCTCCTCATGGCTTCAATTTGTTAGGCGAATTTGATCTTTGACTTTCGATTCTTGAGGGAAATTCAAAAACCCTAGTTCTTCTAATTTGGGCTTTTGAATGATGGATGAATTTTTTTTTGAGCTTTTGGTTGTGGTCATGAATTGAAATTGGAAAACCTAGATCTTCAATTTGGGAGAAAGCCAAGTTTTTGGTTTGGGTTTGAATGTTGGCCAAATTTTGAGGGGGTTTTGTGCAAAAAGTGGGCTAAAACTTGAGGGTGTTATGTGCAAAAAGTGAGTTGAAACTTGAGGGTGTTATGACCAAAATTTGAGGGGTGTTTTTGTGCAAAAAGTGACCAAAAAAAGTTGAGGGACTTATTTGTAAAAAGGGCTAAAATTTTGGGAGGTTGGATTGCATACCCATGGCCGAATCCTGTTTCCGGTAAAAGTTGCTGTTTTCATTAATGTTCTCTTTTTCGAGATCTGTTACAACTTCGATCGTTACAACAGTATAAAATGAAAACAAAGGGGTTACAACTTAAACGAAAATAAACACGAGAGCCCGGTTTGGTACGGTCTCGCTTGCGTGGGTTGTTGGCCTGTGACGGGGACATCGATATCCGTGGACCGCCGACTCTTCAAGATCCTTTCCGGGAAAATCCGGCAGAGTTTCGTCTATCCGCGTAGGATATAGAAACAGAACCTCGTCGATCCGCGCAAGATCTAGAGGTTATAAGCGTATATCTCGGCTAAAACGAGATAATAGCTCTTCTTAGTGTCACCGCTAAGGAGCAACACTAAGGAAAAGGGGTGAATGACGGTGGAGACTCCTCGATCCGACAGGGCTTCGCCGCTTCCAAACTCCAAAATTTCAGATCTCGAGGATAATCCCAAGACCAGAAATTCTTCTCCCAAAACCAAGGCTAAATCAGAGCAAAATCAAGAGCCCCTAATCAAGAGCCAAATCAAGAGCCAAATCAAGAGCCCCTCTAAATGGAGGGCTAAGGGGGCTATTTATAGCCAAATGAGAGAACCTAGGGGCCTCATGGACACCCAAGGGGAGAGACACCCCCCTAGGGGTGTCCTGGCCAAGGCCGGGACACCCCCCATGGGGTGTCTCG
>BQKN01061632.1:37716-87500 GCA_022839385.1 Asparagus kiusianus | reverse complement strand
GAGACACCCCCCTTGGGGTGTCTCGGCTGTGGCCGAGACACCCCTTAGGGGGTGTCTCGGCCATTGGCCGAGACAACCCCCTGGGGGTGTCTCGAGCCTGCCGAGACCTGTTTGGGTGTCCCCGGTTCAGCCCGGGGTCGTGCCGTTGTTCCGCCGCTGTCCCGCTGTTGACTTTTCGTCCGAACTCGGATTTGAGTGATTTCGGATGCGTTGGAATCGTGACGGCGAGCTCTGTAGGCCCCGATGGTTGGATTATCCGTGGGGTGATCGGGGCACAGCGGGCGTTGGTCCGATTGCGGTGATCGCGGGGTTTTCGGTCAACCCATATCCTCGTGATTCTGACGTTCTGTCGGCTCACGTAATCCGTCGGTTTGCTTTAGTCGCTCACCGGCGTCATTTGAATTTCTTGTGAACCGGGTAGTGACGTTCGATCGTCGCTCGTTGACACCAAGCTATGTGCGGGGACCTATTGGCAATTTTCGATGCCTACAAATCCCCCTTCATGGTTGATGTTGATGAGAATCTATGCATAGCTGAATTTTTCCTTTGGTTGATGACTTGAATCTGAGCTTAAGCGTTGACCGAACTCGAACTGAACTCCCTCACTAAATTGTCTAATTTTGAACTTGAATCATAATTGAATTTCTTCTTTTAATCTCTTGGTTGATGTTGAGTGTTGAATCTGAACTTGTACATGTATTTGAGTGGAGCCTAAACTTGTACACGACCGAATTTTTGGGTTGATGTTGAGGATTGAATCCGTTCTCGAACTTGTGTTTGGCTGAGGATACCCGTCTTCAAGAATTTGAGTGATCACCTAAGCTTTGGATATGTATTGAGTCTGAATTAAATCCCTGAAACTCAATTTTATGTGGAAACTATATTTGGATGCTTGATTTTGGATGAAGGTTTAAATGAATTTTGCGCATGAATCATTGAATCCTCGAGACTTGTGATCATGACCAAACCCTTTAGCTTTGTTGCAATTGGTCACCTGGTTTGGATTTGTAGTCGTGTACAAAAACTAAACTCGCGCACATGCCGTACTCCCTTTTTTTTGAATAATAGCCGAACCCATGTCTTGGTGGTGGTGATGGCTTGTTTGATTCATAAGGCCGTGGTCTTTGGTTTGAGGAATAGCCGTTGGGCCTTGTTTGATTTGTTTGGGAATTTTGATGTATCATTCTTGACTTTGAATATAACTCGACACCCATAGATTTACTTTGTCAAGCTTTGAACTTTGCTAGTCTTGAAATTGATGAATTGAAGCTTGAGTGAAGCTTAGCTTCAAACTTTTTGTCAACATCGAGCCCTTGGGATGTTTGGTTGTGTACATGACTTGATATCACTTAACTCTTGTTCATTAGTCATATACGTATGGTTTTGAAACTCAAGTCAATGTCCATGCTCTAATTTCGAATGATTCTATGAGCTTGTAACTATGCATGTTGACGTGGCCGAGACCCTTGGTTTGGCTTTGCGACTTTCGACTTGATTTTGCTCTTGAATTAATCATGCGTGTTGTGCTTTCTTGGTTTTGTATATTTTATTTTCCCCTCGCTTTAACTTGAATGGGGGATGTCATATAGGTTTAATTGGACCTTTTAACTGGAAAATTCCATTTTGTAGAATTTCAGTTAAAGATTCACCATTTTCTTTTTAGTCTTTCGATTCATGCATCTCAATTCTTGATCTGACTGAGCTATTGATCTTTATTGAAGATTAGCCATGTTGACGAGGAGATCACATCTCTAGAGGAGCCGCTCGGCTACTCAGTCACCTGAGAGGGAGCATCTATCTTTCACCGGTAATCATTTATAATTTTCTTTCTCATGAATTTAATTTTTTTTATCATATCATGCTGCATATCGCATCCCCTCTCTGTTCTCCTTGGTGAGGCAGTCGGGAAGAGCTGATATCCTCCTTTATGGGGGTGGATGCTTTTATAACACATCCCCGCTATGCTCTCCTTGGTGAGGTTGTTGGGAAGAGCTGATATCCTCCTTTGTGGGGGTGGATGCTTATCGGATACGTTTTGCTTGGTCAAGACGCGTCTTAAGGCGATATGGGGCAATTTTTGCCGTATCACGTTTCGTAAGATAATGTACGTTATCTTATGTATTCATGATACGGTTAAAATCATCTCTCTAATTACAAAGTAGTGACTCTATCTCACGGATTGGTGAAAAGAGTTCAATGTCCCGTGTCGCCTTAACATTTCTTCATCACCGTGCTTAACAACTACGCGTTATTTGTTTCAGTTGAATACCCTGTAACGCTGTTTTCTCAAATCGAGATAGATGGCCATAGGAGTAAATACTACACTGCTATTGATAACCCGGCGTCGATCCCGTCCACTTCTCAATTTGCTTTGGACCTCCCAGATGAATTCTCTAAGTTAGTACGGGAGGGGGGTCGTCGCATCATGCATCAAATAATTACAGACGCGCCGTTTGCTAAAGATACGGATCTTGTTCATCATTTAAGGAAGACGCATTACATGTTTGGCGATTCCGTGACGGATCCAGACATCATAAACCTCAAAGATGAGTGGTGGTTACACAGTGATTGTACGACTTGCTTATATTTTCCTCCGTTCCCTCATCATCGTTCGCTAACAGAATTGCGGGGGCAAGCGGTGATGCAACAGATGATACGTGTCGTCGTGCGAGCACCCTTTGGTCGTGGAATTACCAAAATGTTGGTTGAGAAGAAGACAACTAAAACACAAGAACAATTCAGTATGGCGAAGGAAAATACCTTCTCTAGATTATGAAGAATTCAATTATTACAAATGTCTCCCTCACAATCTCACTAGAATCGACAACAACCTCTCAATCCTCTCTAAACCCTAATATAATGATTAGAATCGCTCTTTGAATCTATCTGATTCTCTCTAGATTCCCTAGGAACCCTAAAACAATCCTTTATATAGGTGTACAAACGTGGATGGTAATTTGGTAAATAACCAGACCAAACCCCAACAGGAATTCGTACAAACAGAAACCTAAAAAAACCAGGAAACTGTCGATGAGTCGACTCATGACTGAGATGAGTCGACTCGTGACCTCATATGAGTCGACTCATAACTGATGAGTCGACTGGTCAGAGACTTTTGCTAACAGGACTTTATTTTGTGAGTCGACTCATGATAGTCATGAGTCGACTCAACCTGATGAGTCGACTCATGTACATGTATAAGTCGACTCACGAGCTAAAAACTGGATTCTTCGAATCTGCTGCTCGTCGTCTCGTTTCACGCTTCCTCCTGCGTTCCACTGTACTATTTTACACCCCTATTCTTATGCTATTATGTGAATCATCTATCCTTAAGCTCCCATGAGGATCGCTAAGTTCCGAAGAGAAGATACACCCGTATCAACAGATGCCATGGACCCTGACAGAAGAGCACACCAACATCCCTTGCGGATACGTCACCTACCATTCACTCCCGGGTTCTAGTGGCAGAAAACACATTACAGGATTACACCCCAGTGTGATGGGATTGGAGGACCCGCCTAAAGGGGAACGACCTATAATAACTCGCACCGTTAGGAATCGCCTCGCTGAACTAGGGCGAGAGCTACCTATCGAAAATTACAGGTGCTTTTGTTGGTCTCATTCTTTAGACAAATCATGGTGGGGCCGGATGACAAGTTATATCCTTCACCGGTGGGGTGCTGAATTAAAGTTGATAAGATTGTATGAAACTATTCACGCCACTCAATATGGATTACCGGTCAACGATCTCCACTTCGTGGGATTAATAGAGCTGTACAATCTAGATAACAACATCTTTCTTACCCGGAACGGAGAACTAGGACTACCCTTCCATGAGATGCATAAAGTCTCCGGATTACAAATGGGAGATATGCCGTATCAGGAATATTTTCCCTCCAACCGGGAGCTACATCAATTAAAAATCCATAAGCCCGCTCGATACGACACGTTATGGGAACTCACGTGTCATTATCAGATTGCTTTAGCCGGAACTAATCTAGTTGCGAAGAAAAAGTCTCCTCAAATAAGCTTGAAGCAATTCTCATGTTACCTATTCAAGAATTTGAAGAAAACCGGTGAAGCTGTTTGTGAACTAAAACCACTAACTCCTTCGGAGATCAACAAATTGGCAGAAAAATGCGACACCCGATCTTACACCATTGCGAGTGCCCAAGGTAGATTTTGTGCAGGAGATAAGTTCAAGACCTTCTTGTTGCAAGCGAAGAAGTCCATCCACCCTAAGACTTTGTTAGCCGGTTATATCACACTTTGGTTGAAGAAGTGCGTGGTGCCATATCAGAACTCGGATGCCTTGCCGATAGAAGTGTTATTTCCCGTTGTCGAGCTTGCCTACGAAAGGAGCTTATCTCTTTTGCCGGTAATGATTGCCAGTATTCATCACGGGCTTCGTCAAGTGGTTACAGCTTTTACTCAAACTGAGGAGACCCCATCCGTGAAGATCCCTACAGCGAAGGCAGAGCTACCTTACACCTATCTGATGGGGTGGCTGGTTCTTCATCGCCCCGATTTGATGTCGCCTCCTACTAATGTGGACCTATCCACTCCTTTGCTACAAGTATACAAGGAGTGTTGATGGAAAGATCAGGACTTCTCGGAAGTTAGGAAGAGCTTGCATATGCACAAGGGTTGGGTGATCAATCCATGCCTTCCTCGATTTGCTAGCAAATATGGTAGGATGCTTACCGATGTAGAAGTGCCTGGAACTGACCAGACCTCTCTCAACATTGGCTGTTTCAGATGGCTCATGAACATAAGGTCAGGCTACCTCATTTTCTGAGTGAAGGAGCATTGCTATTTAGAGCCTTATCTGCCATGTCGGTTTGCTCGTCAAATTTGAATATGACTAGTTATACATAGGGAATCTGAACCGATAGTTTCATACCCACGACGAGTTAGTGGACGGAACTCACACTTGGCTGTAGAATGTGACGGGCTGTACCGGTGCCAAATTCAGTCTTCCGAATACTGACTGCCACTTAGAGCTCACATGTCTATGTTGTAAGTGGATTATGGTTGCTAATGAACCCGTTCCTCTGAGGTCAATTCAAGAGCTGATGGCTGAAGCTGCGTCACGTATTGCTGAGAGGATGGTTTGAGAAAATCTGAAAGAATAAAGGAAGCACAACAGTAAGCTTGCTGGCCCATCGGGCAAGGGTAAGCAAAAAGTAGAAGAAGTAGAAGAGGGATCATTCGCTTCCGACGAGGAGACTTCCGAAGAGTATGAAATCGCTGCTGGTGGTGCTATGGAGGTCAACAGCGACTTCGAGGAACATGTAGTAGGTTTGTCTGAGTCTTTTTATAAAGAGCTATGGGATCTATCGATCGCTGATCGATCTCGCCGACTTAAAGTTCGAAAGAAGTGTAGAATTTTGCCTACATATAATAGAATGATGGTTGAACTTTCAGATGTAGGTTCCGAGGGGGAAGAGGAGAGAGGTGGCCTCATCACTCATGCTCGATCTCGGGTCACAGCTCAAGCACGATCGCAAATTGAGCTACGTGCCACATCAACACAGGACAGACCTGTGGATCTTAAAGAGGCCCGACCTTCAAAACGACTGAAGTTGACCATTAAGCGCCACGCTAAACCTCAGGCTTCTCAAACGGAGGTGGCCGGCGATGCACCCATTGGTGGGGAAGGTAATGTTCCAACTCTAGTCATCTTTTCAATATTTTCTTCTACCAAGCTTTAGACTTAGCATATTTTCTATTCTAGAGGGTCATGATGAAGATTCAATGATGTACAACCCCCCTTCTCCCGACTTAGATTTTTTTGGAGGATCTTGCTTTGTTGAGACCGAAGAGCATGCTATTACCACCAGAGGTAAATTTAATCCCCTTTCATTGTTAATTTTCAACTTTCCTTTCAGTGTCTTAACACTTAGAATTTTTTGTAGACATTTTGATGGAAGACCCAAGTGATAAAGGAACCCTTCACAATGCAGCCGACACACCTCTATCTGATCCCATACAAGATTCTTCGGGTCCTGATGACAGGCTGCTCGACGAGATGTTGTCAGAATAAACTTGTCGAGATGCTATCGAACCGGTCATCAAAATGCTGAACCGGTCATTAAAACTGTTGAACCAGTCATCGAGCCTGGTTCCTCTGTGGGTATGAATTTTGTCTTTCTGTGAAACTTATTCCCTTATCGATTTTTACTTAACCATAAGGGAGTCATACTTGTAAGACCAGTCGTTGATAATAATGCAACTACTATTATTGGGATATCTGACGATCCTGAGGGTCTTGATTTCTTTCTGTTGGTAGGAATTATCATAGAAGCTCAATCGTCAGTTGCTTCAACTCAGCTCACAATCCCTGCAACCGGAGCGACTGCTATAGCTACGGGGATTAGTCCTATTGAAAAGGCCGTGAGACCAACTAACAAGGTTGGTACATCAACGGTTACGACATCGGCGATGATCTTGAAAGTTCAAGAGGTCGTGCCGCCAAAACCAAGTGCAGGCCATCAACTTGAGAAAATATTGCTTGAGCTTGGTAAATTCATACACCGATGCCGATTTAGAACTTTGGCTAAGATTTCAAAGGTATTTATATCCTCTTTTCTTTGTAGGGCCATCTTCTAAGCTCAATGATATGGTCAAGGCTCTGCTATCTGATGATGACCCAGATCAAGCTCTGTTTTGCATGGAAATTAGCTCTCTCTTCTTCTTTGAGAATGTGATGATTGATAAGCTTCTCGTCAGGGGACTTTCCTTCCATACATTTAGACCAACGATTTCTGCCAAAATAAATGCTATAGACAAAGCGGGCTCTTTGGATCTAGTGCAAGCTATAGCTGGCGATTTGGACCAGCTAGAGTGCGAGTTCCAAGGTTACAAGAGTTGAAGACCGCCGGTACTTCAACGTACATAGCCACCCAGATGGAATCTCGTTTACAAGTATGGTGTAGGTGTAAATTTTGATCTTCTGAAATAAGAAATTTATTTGTATTGATAAGAATAGCTTATTACAAACTAAAATATCAAAATTACAACAGAAACGGAGGGAATACCCTCATTGTTTAACGTGGGGACTTTGGTAGCGATAGGATGCCTCGCTCAGTTCTCGCACTGAGTCTGCTTCCCTTGGACGATTCGACCGAGGTTGCTGGTGAGCTTCAGTACATAGTAGAAGCTCGTGTTTAAATGAGTTTGAGACTCCGAGTTCAGTGGGGATCAAGCCGAGAGCTCAAGGATGATGGTCCGATTAATCGATGAAGTCAATCGTTTTTCGAACCCCTTCCCTGTAGCTGGGAGAGGTTCTTAAATAGATGAGAGACAATGTGGCCACTCCCTGAATTATAGGATATGACCATGTACTGTTGGGAGATAACATGCTTCTCACTTGTACTATGAGCGGTCGTACGAGAGGCTGGAAGCTGTACCCTCTTTCTTTCACGTCACGAGAGCAGGAAGGCCCATTCCTGTACGTGACATTACGGGTGCCAGATGTCCTGGTGAGTTTGGTGAGCTCGCCAATCGCCGGGCTTGACTCGTGCAGGCGAGTCAAGTATGCAGGCGAGTTCCATGAACTCAACTCGTGCAGGTGAGTTGAGCGTGTAAGCGAGTCTAGCGACACAATTGACTTGAAAAATCACTTGTACTGTGGACGAACACTTGATGGGCTTGGAGTACCTACACTCCTTCCGTTCATGTCGCAGGAAGTGAGTAGGCCCATTACTGTACGTGATACTATGGCTGCTTGGTACTCGAGTGAGTCTGACAAGTCTATCGGCTGTTTAGAGATTTGCTTGGTCGTTCAGGCGAACCTTGACTGTTTGACAGAATTTAAATCATGCAGGCGAGTTAAGTATACAGACAGTATCACACGAAAGGAAGGATTTGACTAGCCGTTAGGGCCATGAGCGGCTATTTGAGGGGCTAGGAACACTGTACTCCCCCTCTTTAACGTCGTGTGAAATGGGAAGGCCCATCACTGTAGATGGTACCACAGCGGCCAAGTACGCTGGCGAGTTCATCTATCGCAGGAGAATTCAGTCTTTGACTCGTGCAGGTGAGTCGAGTAATCAGGCGAGTTTTCCACGCAAGCATGCATGCGGACTTGGCGCTTGTGGAGCCGAGCACACTGGTAAGCCTAATCTTTACGTGGTACGGGCGACCTGAATATGCAAGCAGACTTGATGTCTGTCTACAAAGGTAATTTTCACCGCCAACAAGACCCCCTTCAAAGTTTTCAGACCTAAATCAACTTGTGTGTGGTCTGGAATACTTTGAATAAGGAGGCTCCTGATGAGTTAAGGCGATTTTGACTCCCTCGGCTAGGTCGTGACCTTTGGACGAATTCGGGTGCGCCACGTACCCATTGGGGAGTTCCCATGCTTGGCAATTAAGACAACGCCTCACCTTCACATGCCTGCCTCGGGGAAGACCCGGGGACACTCTTAATCTGAACCGTCGATCTGATAAGAGGTTGTGTATGATTCGCTCGCTCTTGGCCGCTCGTGCGGTGTCCCAAATGTTTTACTTTGTTTGTGCCTATTCGTATATAGCGACAGTCCATCTCCTTTGTAGGAGGATCACTGCACTCGTAAGTCCTCTCGTTCAAACTTTCCTAGAGAAAACCTAGACTTCCTAGATTCAAGATGGCCTCGGGAGTAGGAACACATGCTTCAAAGGGGAAGAGGAAGGTTGTCGAGCTCGAACCCATCATTATTTCGGACGACGAGGAAGAGGAACACACTTATGCTTCCCCTCAGTGGTTTTCTGGCGAGGGGGTTATCCCTCTGCTCCAACCCATCACAATGGCTTCGGCTGGTCAGGAGTCTGCCTCTCCGAGTTCTAAATCTGCACAGGGCGTCCTCAGACAACTGCAAAATACCATGAAGCAGGCGGTCTCTATCACTAGGCTTGGCTGGGGAACCTACGCAGACTTTAAAACCTTCTTGGTGAACTACGTCGCCACTCTCAGGCCTATAGGCAAGGCTCGAGAGGCTTTGTGTTGTCGGGTCAGTCTCCTCGGTTTTGAGTTACGTCTGACACGCTTGGAAGTCCTACTACGGGCTGATTCGGACGTAGGGCGGCAGGCGGATCGGGTGAGGAAGATAGTAGCCGCTGAAGCCGAACATGCCTCCTTCATTGAACTTGCATAGGCTCGACAGATATTGGGTCGAGATTGTGAAGCCTCCTTTTTTTTGTTAAGGCTTTGTTTTGAATGCATCATCATAACTCTTGAATGTATCATTAAGTTAGTAATGAATGGAACCATGTTTTCATATTTTATGTGTATGTTCCTCCTTGCTGATTGACTTTTGGACTTTTTGAAAAATCCCCAGCCTTCAACGGGTTTGGTTCGCCTTTACCGATTACTGTTTGAATCGGGCTAGTCATACTATTACCCTCAGTATGATGAGTTGTCGAGTAGTTTCTCTTAGGATTAACACTAAGAATTCCGCTCTGACCTTTAGCCGTTTGAGGCATAGGTTTGAGTTAACCATAACTGTGAGGTTATAGTTTGGTCGTTTTGTAACAACTAAAACGGCCGTTACTTACGGGCGCGCCCGGAAGGTGTGTCGATGGGTTATGTCATTCGGTAGGTCCATTTGTGTAGGTAAGATTGTACTATCGATAGTTCAACACTTTAGATGAGCTGGGTCAATCGAGATTTGTCCTCACGAGCGAACTAGGCCGAGCAGACGAGTCATGTGTTCGCAGGCGACTTTCGTTTTCACAAGAGAAATTTGAAATGGTGGAGGGCGAGCCACGTGCTTGTAGGCAAAATTCATCCTTACTAGCAACTTTCGAATTCGCGAAGGCGAGCCATGTGTTCGCAGGCAAGACTTTGTGTCTTCCAGTTAAGATGACATGGGCTTGTCAGGTCGCATTCAATGCGACTTGACAAAGCAACGTCGCTTCTGTGCGTTTCGCTCGATGACGAATCATGGCTGTAGATTTCAAATCCGGCCGTTGGGTTTAGTCATGAATTCTGGTTCGAGTTTTGGGTTTTGCCTTACCCGACCCATTCCTATTTTGATGGTTCCCTTATAACCGTTGAAAACCGAACTGTCGAGAGTGATTGGGGCCGTTGATTTTGATCGTGGCCACGTCTCTCAACCATAAGCAGTCCGCCCTTCGAGAGCAATCTGGGTCGTCGATTTCGGTCATGGCCTCGCCTCCCAACTGCAAGCGGCTCGCCTTTAAATAGACTTCGTCTCCTACCTTTGGAGTCTACTGTGCTCAGGAATTTCTGCCCGCCCAAGCCTTTCAAAGAGAAAAAGTCCAAGTTCCTTTCCCGACTCTCTGATATAGCGCCGAGGTCTAAGAGGTGTGCTTTAAAGAGAAAGGGCCCAGGCGGTCCTTCTAGCAACGTTGCCGCTGGTACGACTGTCGGTGTCCCTAGAGCGCATTCGAGTAAGTCAACCTTACATTGAGGAATGATGTGAACTGAGAAGACGAGCACTGTTTGTTCGTCTTCTTTTGTGGATTTTGCTACTTTTGGCAATTTCCCTAGCTTGGGTGAATTTTCCCCCTTTTCAGGCGGATTCGGCCTTTGCTAGGCGAATCTAGCCCTTGTCAGACAATATTGTCTTTTATCAGACGGGTCAATCATCCTTAGGCGGATCTAGCCTGACAGGCGGGTTCATCCTTTGTCGGGCGGGTTCTGCCTTCGTCAGGCGGACTTGGCACTGGTCAGGCGGCCTTAGTCTCATCAGGCGGACTTAGTCTTGTCAAGCGGGCTCTGTTTGCTAAAAGTCGCCTGCTTGGGGGACTTAGAAGTTTTCTGATCCTAAATGTGGATTCAGTTCTAATCCTTTGGCTTCGTTTTGCAGCCGCGTTTTCTGATGAGGCCCTTCCGAAGGGTGTTCCCATTGGCCTTGCTGGTGGCTTGGGTCATACGTTGCCCTCCTGATTCCCACTTCTTAATCCGGTGCCCGTGTTCACTACCGACAAGCCGGAGGAGTTGGTCAAGAGAGTGACTGATGGGCATCATCTTACGTTGCGCGAGCTGATCACTGATGCAGCGCTGACGAACATGGCCCAGATGGAGCTGAGAAAGCCCCAATTCATGTTTGATGATGTCGTGACTGATCCTTTGGCACTACTGCTCGGGAAGAGTAAATGGCTTCGTGTCATGGATGGAGTCTACTACTACCTCCCCAGTATGCAGAGGGGGTTCTCAATCGTCGAGTTACGGTCGCTTGCGGTCCCGAGAACGATGAACTGGGATCTGACCCCCACTCAATATGGGGTGGTTTGTAGAGTCTTCACAGGATCGACCGCGGGGTATGGGTTCGACAGCTCTTATAATAGTGTGGTTGCCTTGCGTCCTGGCTCGCTGAACAATGAATAGCCCGTGGGGTAAACAACTGCGGTGGCGGAGACTTTCCATCACTATTTCTTCTGGGCCGGGGGGCAATTTCCTCCGAAGGACTTCAGGGCTCCAGGGTTGATCCATACCGCGCCTGGTAGTAGCACTTGGTGGTCCAAGATCACTGAGTACATCTTGACCGAGAACTCTGACCTTACGGGCTCAGAGTTGTACGTGGCTATCCGAGCCACCCAGCATGGCCTGAAGATCAACGCTCCCTAGTTCCACATTATCCTAGAACTTTATTGTCCAGATAGCGGTACATTCTTTACTCCCAATGGTGAGCTTGGCATAACCCTTCACAAGATGTTTGATGTGTGTTGAGCTGTCTTTGGGGAGCTTCCCTTATGAGGAGTATGTACCGGGTCAGGACGAGATCGACTATCTCTTGGGTCGGTTTCCCCTGATGGTAGAGACCCTATGGGAGTTGCTCGGCCATTACCACATATGCCTTAATACCTTGGGTGCCGTAGACCATAAGGGCAAGAAGAAAAGGACCCCAGGGATTAGTCATAAGAACTAGGCTGACTACTTGTTCCCAAGGAATGATGTCAAAGGGGGGCCTACTCTACCACTAGGCGAGTGTGATCAGGCCGAAGTGGAGAGACGGATGGTTGAAGGGGGAGCCGCTGTAACCCTTGAGCATTATGAGGGTGGGTTCCTATTCGGGACGACATTCTAATCGTTCCACTACTAGGCCAAGTCCCCCATATCCACGAAGGCTCTACACGCAGAGTACCTTATGTTGTGGTTGAATAGGTACGTGGTTCCCACTCACTCCTTCGAGGCACTCCCGGTGGAGGTGGTTTATCCTGCGGTACGCTTAGCCTACGGGAGGCTGTTCGCGTTGGTGTCGGCAATGGTGGCCTGTATCCAAAGGGGGCTTTGCAGACTGACAAATCAGTTTTGCCGTGTGTCGTATGTTGATGAGGGAGAAGGCGAAGTCGCTAGGACTCCCAACCTGAGAGTGGGGCTGTCATACACTTACTTGATGGTGTGGTTTGTATACCACTGTGAGTGTTTGATGAGCGTCCCAGCGGCTCTTCCGGAGGGGGGATTTGTCTCGTTCATCCAACGCCTAGAAAGATGCTCCTGGAAGTTTAAAGATGTCCCCGACATGAGGAAGACGTTGTCTTACTTCGGTCATTACAATTTCCGACGATTCTTTCCCTACTTTACTAGGGGTAGCTATGGTGAGTCACTTCGGCACGTGTCGACGGTGGACCATAGCATCGTTCTCACCTGTGGCACTTTCCGACGGTTGGTTAACATCCAGCCGAGGTACTATGTCATACAAACGGGCCCCGTGTGTTACCTCAAGCCCTATTTCTCTTGTAGGTTTGCCCGTCAATTCGGGCATGACCAGCTCTATGTTGGGAACGTCAACCCTCAGTTACATTATGAAGGAGGGTTGGTTGATGGCGCACGAAGGTGGTTCTGGACCCACGCCGGCTGTACCAATGCGTACTATGAATTGCCAGCTAAGGATCGCGACCTTCACCATTTGCTCTCTTATTGTCGGTGGTATCGGGGTGCCAGCACGAACCCTGAGGGCTTTCGGCTTTAGAGTTCTTGCTTGGCAGAGCGCGAGCGCCATTCGAGGGCAGCTCCCCGTCCCTCACGACGAAGGGGTCGCCAAACTGCGGAGGAATGGTTTGAAGAGATCCCTACTGAGGAGGCTGAGGATCTTCACGCTGGCTTGGGAGACTTTGGGGAGTGGCGGGAAGCTAGGATGATGCAACTCCTGTGCTAATTCCCGGGGTGACTACCACTACGGCCGGTGTGGTTACGCCCGCCTCACTTATCGCATCGGGGACAGTTTCGGCAACTTCGTGGGAATAACGGTGCCTGCCATCAGAGGTGATCATTAACATGATATAACTTTGTTACAATTGGAGCAACTATGAGGGCTTACCATCCCATTGAAGGGGATTGGTAAGTTGATTTTGTCAGAGGTGAGTGTTAACATGACTGGATGTTGTTGCGATCGGAGCAACTATGAGGACTTACCATCCCTTTGGAGAGGATTAGTAAGTTGCTTTTGTCAGTGGTGTGATGTTAACATGACAGTGGGAGTCGTCCCTTCATCCTATTGGAGAGGACCGATGGGGAAGATTTGGGAGAGACTATCAGAGGTGAAGATTTATTTGATAGTCGGCTTTGGTCCTGACTATATATAGGAAGGTTTGACCAGGGCTAGGTTGTTTCTAAGAGCACATATGTACTGCTCTTTAGAGGTCTCTTGTTAACAGTGGCTTGTACTCGTGTATGTCGGAGTACTTGAGGTAGGAATAATTTATCCTCTTGCACTGGTTAGAGGAAAAGGGCAGTTTAGACTCATGCACTAGTGGGAGTGTAAGGAAGAACTAAGGGAAGTACTTATTTAGGAACTTATCATTGATAAGCATCATGATCTTGTCATTATTTGGTTTGACAAGGCGATAAGCTCCGTTCGAATAGACTGTCTCTATTTCAAACGGTCCTTCCCATTTAGGTTGGAATTTGCCTTTCTTCTTAGAGGTGAGAATCATCGGTCGTCGAACAGCAAGGACCAATTCTCCTTCCTTAAAGGATCGGTGTTTGACTCTCCAGTCGAAAGTCTTAGCTATTCGGGCCTGGTAGAACTCGATTTGCTGCTGGGCTTCAAGCCACCTTTCATCTAGCGCTTCGAGTTTCACAAGATGCCGTTGATAATGATTTTGGTCATCATCCCCATCGCGAGAGCGATGCGAAAGGACGAGATCTAGATCTCCAAAGGGAAACACGGCCTCGTAGCCGTATACCAATGAGTAAGGCATGGTGTCGGTAGGTGTGCGAACCGTCGTACGATACGCCCATAAACTCTCACCTAGCTTCTCATTCCAATCATGTTTGCTATTGGAGGTCAGCTTGGTCAGGATATTGACAATCGTTTTGTTGAAGGCCTCAGCTAAACGATTTGCCAAAGGATTGTAAGCCGCAGAGGAGAGATTTTGGATTCTGAACTTGTCGCAAAATCGGGTGAATGCATGACTAACGAACTACATACCGTTATCATGGATGATACGTCGAGGTATGTTGTATCTATATATGACGTGATGTTTGATGAACTTTACCACGTCGTTTGTTTTGATCTCTTTTAAAGAGACGGCCTCGGCCCACTTAAAGAAGTAGTCGGTGATCGCGAGGATGAAGCGGTGACCCCTCGCCGACGGTGGGGATATTGGTCCGACGATGTCCATCCCCCATGCTTTGAATGGCCATGATACTGCTGTTGGGTATAGGTCTTCAAGAGGTCGGTGCATGTAATTGGCGTGGATTTGGCATGTGTGGCAACGCTTGGTGTAAGCAACTATGTCGCTGACTATCCCAGGCCAAAAATAGCCTATCCTTCATAGCCGATCCCAAAGCTTAGGCCCGGGCTGGTGGGCTCTACAGACACCCCCATGGGCCTCACGCATAGCTTCCTGTGCTTCCGTCTGAGATAGACACCGAAGCAACAGGCCATCATACGATCTACAGTATAACGTCTTCGTGGTTGAGTCGTAGTAGAACCTTGCGGCATGTCGGCGGACAGACTCTTGTTCTCTGGCATCTTCGGGTAGCATGCCATATAAGACGTAGTCGATGATCGGGAGGCGCCAGTCTTTTGGGTTGAGTTGATCTGAAACCTGGTGAGTGGTGTTTACCTCTCGCATGTCCTTTGGTTTGAAGAGTCATCGGGTTGTTACCGTGACACGTTGGGTTGTCCCTGATGGCAGCACTGTGTACATTTACCTTCCGCGTCTTCTTCCCTCGAGAAGTGGGTGGCGAAGACCTCCGATTCGGCCAATGCTTCTTGTAGGGGCTTCCCGGGTAGGTCTGGATAACCGCAAGAGGTCATACATGGTGATTCGCGTAGGGATGTTCTTCAGCTGTGCGAGCACATTGAATCGGAAAGGCTGATTGCTCAAGCTTAGCCTATCGAGATTCGGAGGGGCTGCTACAGCTGGCCTCATGAAAGGTCCTGCTTGGTCTTTCGCCCTTGCGGGATACTCCTTGGCGAATTCCTTCCCCGCTCTAGTAGTGAGGGCGGTAGTTTCCTCATCGGAGTCGGTGAGGGCAGATATTACAGTCGGTTCTCCATCCAGAATGGCGGAGATGACATTACAAGGTCTACCTTTGGTCTTCCCCAAGGGCTTTGAGGCCCACTGCTCATCGGTGAGGAGGTCCAGATGGACCCACATCACCTGACCCGATGGCAAAGTTTAGGACACTAACCCTTTCCCTCATTGATTGTGAGGGTCGTCGTTAGTGATTTTCATGACTGACTTGGGGATAGGAACTACCCCCGCTGGGGCCTGAACCTCCGGGAGATCCGTTCTGAAACTCAAGGTGATCATAATCATGGTTACCTGCTTTTGTACTTTCTCCTTTTTTAGGACTCTTACATCGTAGAGGGTCTAGAGCTTATCCTTGAGGATATAGAATTTAGAGGTGTGATGGCCGAGGAACCTGTGGTATGCACAGTAAGTCGGGTCACTCATCTTGTTCACCTCCTCAGGCTTTGTTACTTCCGGTACATTTGCCTTCCGCGTCTTCTTCCCTCGAGAAGAGGGTGGTGAAGACCTCTGAGTCAGCCAATGCTTCTTGTAAGGCTTCCTAGGTAGATCTGGATAACCGCAGGAGGTCATACATGGTGATTCACGTAGGGATGTTCTTCAGCTGCGCGGGCACATTGAATCGGAAAGGCTGATTGCTCGAGCTTGGCCTATCGAGATTCCGAGGGTCTGCTGTAGCTGGCCTCGTAAGAGGTCCTTCCGGGTCTTCCTCCCTTACGGAATACTCCTTAGCAAATTCCTTCCCCGCTCTAGTAGTGAGGGCGGCGGTTTCCTCATCGGAGTCTGTGAGGACAGATATTGCAGTCTGGTCTCCATCCGGAATGGCGGAGATGACATTACAAGGTATACCTTTGGTCTTCCCCGAGGGCTCTGAGGCCCACTGCTCATCGGTAAGGAGGTCCGGATGGACCCACATCACCTGACACGATAGCAAAGTTTGGGGCACTAACCCTTTCCCTCGTTGATTGTGAGGGCCGTCGTTAGTGATTTTCAGGACTGCCTTGGGGATAGGAACTACCCCCGCTGGGGCCTGAACCTCTAGGAGATCCGTTTGAAACTCAGGGTGATCATATTCATGGTCATCTGCTTTTGTACCTTCTCCTTTTTTAGGACCCATGTGTCGTAGAGTGCCTAGAGCTTGTCCTTGAGGATATAGCATTTAGAGGTGTGATGGCCGAGGAACTTGTGGTACGCACAGTAAGTCGGGTCACTCGTCTTGTTTGCCTCCTCAGGCTTTGTGACTTCCAATAGCTTGATCCGATTGCTTTTGAGGAGGGTGTCGAATGTTGCCACCACTTGGTCCTCCCTGAAGTCATACTGCCTTGGAGGGTGTTGCTCGAACTGCCGGCGCTTCGGCCTTTGGGCCGTTTTGGGCGTCGGAGTGGAATCAACGGCCATGATCTCCTTTCCTCTTGTTCGAGGAGGATTCTTTAGTGCGGTCGGCTCCGTGGTTCACTTCTTGAGTTGAGGCTCTTCAGCCTATAGCCTTTTGATCATGTTTTCAACCTGCTCGCCCTGACGAACAAGTTCCTTTTAGGTTAGGGTTTCTACCGCACCGACCTTGGACAAAATGTGGATCGAGAGATTTTTGCGGCACATTTCGATCAATGTGGACTCAGAAACTTGGTCCCGACAATGGACCGATCGGTTCTTGAACCTCTTTATGAAGTTGTTGACCGACTTCGACTTCTGTGTCAGCCCACGATATGATGGAGCCGGGTTCCAATTTGCGAAACCATTCAAATGCTACCCCGTTGAGGATGCCTATGAACAAATGGGTGAGAATGGCATCGTTCCCCATGAGGAACCTGGTCTGCGCCATAAAGTAATAAATGTGTTGTGAAGGTGAGCCGTCAAACTGCATCAAGCTGACCGGTTTGAACTTTGCTGGGTATGGGACTGTGTCCCACTCGACAGGATATGGTCGGACTACCCCCAGCTTGTTCATATTCTGCTAGAGTTTCAAAGCATTAAGCTGGCTCTGGAACTCATAGAACCTCCTGTCATGGGCGCTACCCTCAGTGTGCGACGTTCCCAGTGATGTCTTGTAGGATTAATCGAAATGCGGACCGACATTATCGTCCACTTCTGTCACCAGATGAGGAGGGACTCTCTACTCTTTACTCCCCGTCGCCCGCTGTAAGGTGCATGGGCTCTCTTCTTCTTGTTTAGAAGTTGTTCCAGTATCTCCTTTAAGGAGTTGATTGTTGCTTGTTGTTCTTCGAACATCTTGGCAACCGTCTGATCATGAGCGGTGTCAGCCATGTGTACTCTTGCCAATGCGTCCCGGCTTGAGTGTGAGTTTCGCACGTGGCTGCTGCTGAGCAAACCTCGTCTTTAACACCGGCGGGAGGTGCTAAGGTTGAATAATCAAACCCAATGCTCACCCCCGTGCGACTACGGGTATGCTAGAACATACCGCCTTGTCCATGTCGAACAACCGAATGATTAGGCCCTAGGAAGGAGTCTGAATCTGGAGAACCAGAAAGTACGGTCTTACTCTTATCCGTCATGTTGATTGTGGCAGACGGGAGCTCTAAATTGTTGGTGGCGAGTCTCTTCTGGCGGTGTTGCCTTCGCCGAGAGGATCTCGGTTTGGAGGGCTGTTGAGTGAGCCTTTCGAACACTGAGGGCTTAGCTGCTCCTACACATTAGCAGTCAGTGAGTACTACCTGAATGAGTCTTTCATAGTGACATTGCAGACTTACCTCTTGCATGGTGTGTTTGCGAGATAGGTAACTTCAGAGATCTTCCACGGGTGGTTAGTGACAACCCCCAGGGCCAGATGACTCAGTTAGGTGACTGCATGGTAGGGGCTTAGATGAACCCCCTTGCGAACACTGGGAGGGAGGGCTCAGTGCTGGAGATGGACGGATTCGCCTTGACAGGGGAGTTGCCGCGCTCGGGCAAGTTTGCGCCTGTTGGCGAACTTCGACCCCGCGCTCGGGCAAGTTTACGCCTGTTGGCGAACTTCGACCACTCGCTCATGTGGGCGAGTTTGGGAAGTTTCACTCACTGCTTTGCCTTTATTGCGAATGCTCGTTTGGCTACAATGTCTATCCGTCGAACAGACTTGTCGTGGCTCACTTGATGCTGGCGGCTCGTCCGCTTGAGCAGATTCGCCTGACTTGGACGGTTTGCTCATTTCAGGGATGTGGCCTGAGAAACAAAATCCGTCTGTTTTGGCGGGCCCACCTAGAGCATTGCAGTCAGTACGAATCTCGTCTGAACGTAGGAGTTTACCTGGTTTGGTGCCGTCTTCAGCCTTGGAAGGGGTGAGTCTCCGTCTCGCCTTTTTTAGACCCGAATAATATTTCAGGCCGTCATACAAAGCAAAGGTCTGAGCCTTCTACCAGGTGAGGAGCTGTCGTCGTCGCTGCCAGGCTCTTCTTGAGGGAGGAGCGTCTGGGCTGATCATGATGGTATGGTCCGTGCCGAGACAAACTTTCGTATCCTCTTAAGCGGAGGTTTGCGAGGGTCGTTTGGCGACCCACTTGGAGGCTTTTCGCCCAGTGTTTCCGACCTCCGACTTGGCCTTAATCAATTTTGGGGAGGTTTGACCCCCTGCCATGACTCGGATGGGGTCCTCGAGTGCGGGGGCTTTGATCGTTTGAGGTCAGCCTCTACGCAAGACTCGGTGATGTTTGCGGGACGCATCACCACCAGAGGAGGAGGAGGATAAGTACTCTTCGTACTTGGCCTGGTCGAACTCGATTTCTAGGGGCTCCACAGTCGTCCCGACAGGAACCTCGTCGAATTGAGCTACCACCATTTAGGTTGAGGAAACAGCTTCTCCCACTGTGATCGCCATCTTTTGTAGGTGTAAATTTTGATCTCCTAAAATAGGGAATTCGTTTGTATTGATAAGAATAGCTTATTACAAACTAGTAAATCAAAATTACAATAGAAGCAAAGGGAATGCCCTTCTTGTTTAACGTGGGGACTTTGGTAGCGATAGGATGCCTCACTCAGTTCTTGCACTGAGTCTGCTTCCCTTGGACGATTCGACCGAGGTTGCTGGTGAACTTCAGTACGTAGTAGAGCTCGTGTTTAAATGAGTTCGAGACTCCGAGAGCTCAAGGATGATGGTCCGATTAATCGATGAAATCAATCGTTTTTCTAACCCCTTTCCTGTAGCCGGGAGAGGTTCTTAAATAGAGGAGAGACAATATGGCCACTCCCTGAATCATGGGATATGACCATGTACTGTTAGGAGATACCATGCTTCTCACTTGTACTGTGAGTAGCCGTTCGAGGGGCTCAAAGCACTGTACCCTCTTTCTTTCACGTCACGGGAGCGGGAAGGCCCATCCCTGTACGTGACATTGCGGGTGCCAGATGTCCTGGTGAGTTTGGTGAGCTCACCAATCGCTGGGCTTGACTCGTGCAGGCGAGTCAAGTATGCAGGCGAGTTCTATGAACTCAACTCGTGCAGGCGAGTTGAGCGTGTAGGAGAGTCTAGCGACACAATAGACTTGACCAATCACTTGTACTATGGACAAACACTTGATGGGCTTGGAGTACCTACGTTCCTTCCCTTCACGTCGTGAGAAGTGAGAAGGCCCATCACTGTACATGATACTGTGGCTGCTTGGTACTCGAGCGAGTCTGACAAGTCTATTGGTTGTTTGGTGATTTGCTTGGTCGTTCAGGCAAACCTTGACTGTTTGACCGAATTTAAATCGTGCAGGCGAGTTAAGTATACAGGTGGTATCCCACGACAGGAAGGATTTGACTAGCTGTTAGGGCCGTGATCGGCTATTTGAGGGGCTAGGAACACTATACTCCCCCTCTTTAACGTCGTGTGAAATGGGAAGGCCCATCACTGTACATGGTACCGCGGCAGCCAAGTACGCTGGCGAGTTTGTCTATCACAGGTGAATTCAATATTTGACTCGTGCAGGCGAGTCGACTAATCAGGCGAGTTTCCCTCGCAAGCATGCAGGCAGACTAGGCGCTTGTGTGGTCCTGGCTCGTGCTGGCGAGCCGAGCACACTGGTGAGCCTAATCTTCGCGTGGTGCGGGCGACCTGAATACGTAGGCGGACTTCATGTTTGCCTGCAAAGGTAATTTTTACCGCCAACATATGGCACGACACTCTAGCCTCCATTAGGCTCGAGATTCAAACGCAACAAATTCGAGTGGATCAGATGAAAGTTGCCCTTGCTGAGAAACAAACATCTTTGTGTCAACTCAAATCCTCTATTACGTCGGGCGAAGCTAAAATAGAGCGACTCAAAGAGGAGATCAAGGCAAAGGAGGAGGCCTTAGTTATCTTGGAGATGATGAAGGCTGACTTAGAGCATTCACAGGTTAAGATATCTGGGAAGTTGGGGCTCTAGGAACAGAAGTTAGCCAAGATTGAAGAAGAGACTGCGAAAATATTATCCTACCGATGAATCCTTCAAGGTTGAATTATAGTGTGAGCTTAAGCGAGCTTATACAAAGGAATTAATTAGACTTGAACAGCAAGTCCGTAATCACAAGCTTCATGTAGATTGATTATGACTTTTGTACCTGCAAACTCAATTTTCATTAATAGAAGATATTTCTTTTCGTTCGTTATACCTCTTTTGTTATGATGTCCTACTCTGTTTGGAATAATCAACCATAATATTTATAGGATTTTTGGCAAACCCTCAGCCATCAACGGGTTTGATAAGTCTTTACCAACTACCATTTGAGTCGGGCTAGCATGTGGATTGTTTTGGTCCGTTCCGTATGTAACGTTGTGTTAAGAGAATTATTTCGCTTAGACTTAGTGCTATGACTCTGAATACATAGACTTTACCATTTCTTATAGGGATATGGCACCCGCAACGCGTGTTAAGTGCTGACTTATCCTTACTTAGACTTCAGGATAAAATTCCCCAGACATAGACTCTGGTGTCTTTTTTACTCGGTGAAAGACTAAACCGGCAACGTGTGTTAGACGTAGACATAGATTTGGTATACCTTTACCGATTACCGTTCGAATCGGGCTAGCATATGAATTATTAAGACCCGTTTCACATGTAACATATTAGACTTGGTGCTATGATTTTGAATACATAGACTTCACCATTTCTTACGGGAATATAGCACCCGGCAACGTATATTAGGCGCTGACTCATCCCTACTTAGGATTCGGGATAAAAGTCCCCAGACTTGTATTCTGGTATCTTTTTTACTCGGTGAAATACTAAACCGGCAACGTGTGTCAGGCGTAGGCTAATCTCTATTTAGGAGTCGAGATAAAGTTCCCCGTGCATGAAATATCCTGATTTGAAGTTGAGAATTATGTATTTTTTTTAGGGTAAAGACAAACCCGATGCTGGAGAGAAAAAATTTTATATTCTGTCCCCAAGTCTTGTTTAGGATAAAGACGGACCCAAAAATGGGAGAAAAAGAATTTTATATTCTATCTCCCAACACTGAAGAGGAAGAATTTTATATTCTACCTCCAGTTGTAAAGGAGACTTGAGGTGGGATCTCCACCCCCAGAATCCGGAAAGGTAAACTAGGAGTGGGATCTCAACTCCGAGAATCTGAAAGATTCAAGCAACCCTAAATTTTATAGGATTAGTTACTTAATCCAAAAAAGAGTTCTCATTTATTAATGTGAAACTCTAATTTTAGCCCTAACTTTTATAGGTTTGGCTAAAAAGGAAAGGTGGAAGCCTTTCGTTTATCAAAAGGGATGACTCGATCTTGATCCTAACTATTTGCAGGTTTGACCAAGTGAGGTTGGAGGCAATTCTAACTTTTATAGGTTGGATTGCTCAATTTGAAAGTGGGCCTCTCGTTCGTGGAAGGAATCGAGAGGGGAATCTGGCTTTGGCCCTAACTTTTATAGGTTTGACCTGAAAGCAAAGAGAGTAGAATACAGATAGCAGTAGAAATACCAATTTGTACTAACCACTCGATGGAGGATTTTGATGTTAAGTAATCAGGATTTAACATGTCAAGTTTTGAAAATTACCAAGAATTGGTAGATAGAACTTTTTGTGGGCCCATCGTCAATTGATTTGATCAGTGGGGAATTTTGTGAGGAAAGATTGATCTGTCAAAATGGTCGAATATCATCTCAGCAAAAGAATTTATGAGAATTGGTGAATTCGATATCGACAATAAAATACGCTTCAACTTTGAATACATTCAGAGTCCAAGTGTGGATTTCTTATTTACTACACTTATTGCAACTGGGTTATCCCTAAGAATACCATACATAGTATTCTTTCGGGAACTTCCCGATATGTGGGTTGTCTTGAATGTACTAAGGGTAGTACTTCTTCAGGAACTTGCCGTTTATCTGCATCATTAGCCGGGCACCTTCATTGGTAATAAGACGGTATGCGCCGTTTGAATAGACTATCTCTACTACAAATGGTCCTTCCTATTTGGGCTCGAACTTGCATTTCTTCTTGGAATTAAGGATCATCAGTTGTCTGACAGCTAAGACCAAGTCCCCTTCTTTAAAGCTCCGTTGTCGGACCTTTTTATCAAAGGCTTGGGAAATTCTGGCTTGGTAGAACTCAATCTGTTGTTGAGCTTCCAAACGCTTCTCGTCGAGCATTTCGAGTTCTTCGAGATGTTTCTGATGTTGCTCTTCGGTCATCATCTGGGTTGCGAGAGCGATTCGAAGAGATGGAATTTGAATTTTTAATGGAAGGACTGCTTCATACCTGTATACCAAAGAATACGGGGTTGCACCAGTAGGCGTGCGAACTATGGTGCGGTAGGCTAATAGAGCTTTGCCAAGTTTATTATTCCAATCTTGTTTATTAGTCTTCATAAGTTTTGACAAAAGCTTGATGATGGTCTTGTTAAAGGCTTCAGCTAATCCGTTTACTGTGGGATTATAAGTTGTTGATGAGATGTCTTGAATTTTGAACTTCTCACAAAATTTGATGAATGAATTACTAACAAACTGAGGACCGTTGTCATGTATGATTCGCCTTGGGACATCATACCGGTAGATAATGTGGTGCTTAATGAACACAACGACGTTGTTCGTCTTTACTTCTTTGAGCGGAATCGCTTCAGCCCATTTGGAGAAGTAATCGGTAATTGCCAGAATGAATCGATCACCTTTGACTGACGGGGGATTTATAGGACCAACAACGTCCATTCCCCAAGTCTCAATCGGCCATGATGTAGCCGAAGGATGTAGATGCTCCGGGGTTTGGTGCATGTAATTCGCGTGTACTTGACACGCGTGATACTTTTAGGCATATGCGACTGCATATTTGATTATGGTAGGCCAGAAGTATCCTATCCTTCTGATGCGGTCATAAAGTTTGGGGCCAGGTTGGTGTGCACTACAAACCCCTTCGTGCATCTCTCTATGAACTTCTTCTGCCTCTTTAGTGGATAAGTAACGTAATAGTAGACCATCATACCCCCGATGATATAGCGTTGATTCTCCGTGTTATAGTAGAATCTCGATGCTTTTCGTCGGATTGAGTCCCTTTCCTTCACGTCTTCTGGTAAAATTTCATGCAAGACGTAATCAATGATAGGGAAACGCCAATCTCGGCATTCGAACTCCACTTGAGTTGAATACACTTCTTTAATATCATTTCCTCCGTTGTCTACATCGCAGATTGGTACGAAGAGTTGGTGAGTTCTCACCGTAATGAATTGTTCTGTTTTGGGAGGTTATGCCAGAGATACTACTAATGCTGCTAAAGCATCCGCGTAGGTGTTCTGTAAGCACGAAATATATTCGATAAAGAATCCTTCGAATGATTCCGCCATCTCAACAGCCAATTTATGGTATGATATCAAATCTTGATTTTTGACCTCATACTCTCCCTAAACTTGTTTAACTATCAGTTGAGAGTCACCGAAAGCTTCCAGGTATTCGACCCCAGCTCTTTAGCAAAGCTGAGTCTAATAAGTAGCACATTATACTCGGCTACGTTATTCAAACACGGCTCGTTAGTGAGTAAGCTCGAGGCATCACATGTTTTCTTGGGGAAACTAAGACAACTCCAACTCGGGAAGAAATCTTAGAACATCCAGGGGCACTTGCTACATTAGTTACTCGAGAAGCACCATCGAAGTACAAATACCACACCTGTTGATAGGAAGTTGTGTTTGCTTCGTGGGTTTCATCTGGTAGGTCGTCGTACACCTCGACAGTATGAGTAGTTGGGTTAGCCGCTAGGAGATCGCAAATAGCTTGGCTTTTGATCGACTTTTGTTGCTTAAAGTGTAGGTCGTATTAGGACAGAAGCAGGGCCCATTTCGCTAGCCGCTAATTCATGAAAGCAGGCTATGTCATGAATATTCTGACTGGGTTAACATTGGAGATGACGTAGATAGTATGTCCGACCAAGTAGTGCCTCATTTTTTGGATTGCGAACACCAAGGCGAGGCACTCCCTTTCAATCAGTAGATACCAAGATTCGGTGCCTACAAGGGTCCGGCTAAAGTAATATACTGCCTGTTCGTGACTGTTGTCATCGTCTTGTGCAAGTAATGCACTTAATGAGTGGCTCGTTACCTTGACATATATTAAGAACAGTTTGCCTGATTTCGGTGCAACGAGTACAGGAGGTTTCGAGAGATATTCTTTGATATCCTCGAATGCTTTTTGACAAGCGTGGTAACAAATAAATGATATGCCCTTCTTTGTAAGTCTGAAGAATGATTGGCACTTTCCTGAAAGGTTCGAGATGAACCGACGGATATAAGCCAACCGTCCTTGTAATCCTCTGAGTTCTTTAAGGTTTCTCATGGGTTGCAGCTCGTTAATTGCCTTCGCTTTGTTTGGGTCGATGTGAATACCCTTAGTGGTGATGACGAATCCAAGGAATTTGCCGCTGGACATAACAAGGAAAGATTTGGTGGGATTCATCTTTAATTGGTGAGTCTGCATCAGGTCAAACATTGTTTTCAAGTCTTTGATGTGATCATTCTTATCACGACTTTTCACGATTAGCTCATCTACGTAGCATTCGACAGTCTTTCGGAGATGCTCCTAGAAAATCTTTGACATGGCTCTCTGATATATAGCACCTGCGTTCTTTAAGCCGAAGGGCATAAATGTGTAACAGAAAACACCGAGAGGTGTTCTAAATGCGGTATGCTTTTCATCATCCGCATGCATCTTTATCTGATTATAACCAAAAAATTCGTCTATGAAGGACATTCTCTCAAATCCACACGTATTGTCGATGATAACATCTGTGATGGGAAGAGGGAAATCATCTTTCGGGCAGGCAGTGTTAAGGTCTCTAAAGTCAATACAAATCCTGATTTTCCCGTTCTTCTTAAAGATTGGGACAATATTGGCAAGCCATTTGGGTGGTTGCTCCTCCCTGATGAAACCCGAGTTGATAAGCTTTTTGACTTCGGACTCGATTGCCTTCATAATTTGCGGACGAAACCATCTTTGTTATTGTTTGACAGGTTTGACATCCGGTTTAATATTGAGACGATGCATTGCTACATTTGGATCGAGTCCTGACATATCCTCATAATTCTAGGCAAAGACATCGATGTACTCTCTAATGAGGGCAATTAACTCCTCTTTCTCATTTGGCGGGAGACTGTCGCTAATGAATATCAGTTTTAGATTATCCTCGTCACCTATATTTACCTGGATTACTTGGTCCCCTGTAGGGGGTTCCCTTTGTTCAAATCTATCACCGTACTGTATATTCAGATGATGAACCCAAGGGTCTTCCCAAGTTGGCATTTGGTCATCTTCCTCTATTGTGGTAGGGTCGACCGTAGCCATATTCGACATTAGCCTTTTGAACATATCCCCAAGACTAGCGTCGGAGTCACAGGCTGAAGAATCAGAAGAATATCCGTCTTTATCCTTATTAGCAATTTGATCAATGACCTGCCAACAACACTCATCCTCGGAAGAGGAGACATAGCCTAAACCTCTTCTGTGACTATAATAGTTATCAGGCTTCCCTTTCGGTACATAGGCCATACGAGGTGGAATTTGTGGACCTCAACCAAAACAGAGACCCTCTCAGAGTGCAAAGTTATATCCATATCTCTCCATGAGATTACGTGCTTTTGTGTTATATCTGAATAAATGAGGGGCTGGTTTATCCTCATCCTCATCTTCTTCCAAAAAGTAATCTGGTATTGAAAATTCCTTCCTTTTACCGTAAACGACTTCTTTTTCACCCCCTATTTTTGCAGGAATGACGAGCGTCGTTCCGAATGAATCGTGAACATGCTTCTTCATCATGCAAGACGATTGAAGCGGTACATGCAAATTAGGGTTGTCGTATAACTCTTTCATAATGTTATCAAGACACAACAAGTACTCTAAATCATTATTTATTACTACTTCTTCGGCAAGTTACCAATTACAACTACTATCCAATGATTCTCCATCTTCAAGATTGATTATAATGGGTACAATGTCATTAATTACAAAACCACCGTCGTAATCAAACTCAACTTCGGTATCAGCTTCTTCTCCACTGTCAGTACCTTGGGCCGATGGTTCAGTATCGGATTCATCACCGTAAAGAAGGGAGTCAGTAAAATAATTTTCCAACCCCTTAAACGGTTGCTTATCCACGACCACCATCTTGATTTTATTATTGGTGCCCTCATATTTGAGACATTGATGGAGGGTATAAGGGACTATAACATTACCGTGGATCCATGGTCGACCCAACAATAAGTTATAAGAAGTCTCTGCATCAATCACATAAAATGTAACTTCCGACTTCAAATCTCCGATCTGGCACTTTACTTGGATTTTACTCAATGGTCTGGACCCACTAGTGTTGAATCTGTAGATTGTAGTGCCCGTGGAGGCTAGCTTACTAGCCGGTATTTCGAGGCTATACATTAACCGGAGTGGCATGATGCTGACAGCAGAACCCGGATCAACTTGGATCCGGTTGACAACGTTGGAGCCAATGTGCCAAGTGAAATATAGTGGTCGGTCATGCTTTGAATTCTTCGTCTGCATGTCCTCTTTGGTGAAAGAGATGCAGGGAAAGTGGTGGGCCACGAGGTTGCAATATTGGACTGACGGCTCTGGCTCTTCAGGAGATGGCTTGATCTGAGTTAGGAAGATGTCAGAGTTGGCCAAGGCTTCTTGCAAAGCTTCCCTCATGTCTTTCGAGAGATGTAATAGCTCATACAGGGTTATTCTAGCTGGTATATTGGCTAATTGCTTCATAATATCGAAGTGGGGCAGAGCGCTCGAACTTTCCGGTTTGTCTCTCCCAATCGGTTGATTGAATCGAGACTGCTTCGGGTTCTGACCCTCTTGGTATAAAGGCTCTTTTTCCTTTAGCTTCTGCTGAATCTTTTCAATAGGTGCTGAGGGAGTAATGACCACTCCCATTTCTGCTAATGTCTTGGAGGGAACGGTTTTGGTTACCCCCTACTTAGCTAATTGCTCGGAAGTATTCGAATACTTGAAGTGATATTCATTTCCACTCTGGGTTGCAAAGGCCTCTTGTTCATCTTCAGAGAGGGGGAAGGCAGGGATTCTTGCGTCATCTTCTCCTGGAATGGCAGAGGCTCCGTAGCAGGGCTTCCCCTTTCCTTTTGATTTCCTCTTGGACGACGATCTGAGACACTTCTCTTCTTCGATCAGATCGGGATAAACCCAGAGAATTTCACCATTCGGGGCTGTGTATGGCATAAGTCCTTTCTGGCGTTGCTTGTGAGGATCGTCATTAACAGTCTTCATTGCCACTTTCATCATGGGTTCGGGCTAAAACCAATTCAAAGGGACAGACCTGAAGCTGATTGATACTGCATTTGCATCCACTTTTTTCTCTTTAGGTTGCTTCATAGTGATGACCCCGACATCGATTAAAGCTTGGGTTTTGTCTTTGAGGACGTAGCATGCTTTGGTAGGATGATGCACCGCTCTATGGAACATGCATTATTTTGGATCATTAACCCTTTTAGCATCTACCTGTACTTGGATCGGAGGCAACTTGATCTTATTGTTCTCTATAAGGTATTTAAAAATACCAGGAACTTTGTTTTCTTTAAACGAGTAGACTTTTGGGAATTTCGGTTCCGTAGCCTTCTGTTTTTGAGGTTGCTGTTGCCACCATGACTGCTGAGGCGCCTTTTGCTGCTGTTGTTATGGTTACGATTACACTTCGAATGTTTGATTCATATCCATTACGTTCGCTTGCACTTTCCCTTTACCCCTAGGGACAAAATTTTGCTGTGGAGCGTTTTCTGTCGTTTGACCTCTTTCGGTCTTCTTCCTCTTGAGGAAACATTCGGCTCATTCTCCTTGCACCTTCAAGTCTCTCTAGGTCTTGGATGGCGCCATTCCCATGACTTCGAGGATGTCCAACGGTAGATTATTATGACAAGTTTCAAGGATGAAGTCTTCACTGATCGGATCTCGACAATTCATTGGTTTGTTCCGGAATCGTTTGACGAAGTTCTCAACTAATTCTCCATCCTTTTGTTTCTCGTCGAACAGCGTTCCGATCGATACCTTGGTATCGTCATCGAAGAAATTTGTGAGAAATATATCCTCCATGTCATCCCAGCTGCTAATACTCCCCAACTTAAGGTAGCGATACCAATCAAAGGCTGCTCCACGAAGAATGCCGACGAATGACCGTACCATCAAAGGTCCATTCTTAGAGATTATTCCCAAGTGAGACTTGAAGTATATTAAATGCTGAGTGGGGGAACCCTTTTTGTCAAACGGCGTAAAGTTGATTAAATTAAACTTTGACGGATACAGGATTAATTCCTACTCTCTTGGGTATGGGCATGGTATTCCGGATCTTTTTACTTCCTGAGCATTAATCAACGTATTGATTTTGTTTTCCAAATCCCTCATCTTCTTATCCTCGCTCGTATCCTTCTTCGAGTGATTTCAGGGAGAAGTGACGTGGTCCTCTTTCATATTATTATCATTCGAGGGGCCATCCCTAGTATTGTTATCGACAGGAGGAGGATCCATGTTGGTATTCTCTTCCGTTTCCCGATCGCTATCAATTTAATTAGGATTATTGCGACGGCTGGACTCTCCCTGCTGATTCGTCAATGCCACAATTTGTTGGTCCTGCATCTCCCTTATCTGTTGCATAGTCATCTCCATCTCAAATTTAAAATTCTCCTTCTACTTGGTTAAAGCGTCCTCAAGAATTTTATTCATCTGCTCTGTGCTGATCATAAATGATTCATAAGATTGCCCCACGCTGGACGTCGTGTCATCGGAAGCCATTGCTGAGCCAGCATCTGAGTAAACATCTGAGTTTCGTCATCTGAGGGTAATCCCTTTTGCATTCTTTGATAATCCATTCGTCTACTAGTCCCTGATCGTAACCGAGTTATTCGTTAGTATACTCCTGAAAACTGGTCAGGACTAAAGAGTCATGTTGATTTCCCTCTACCAGTCATATTAACAGATACTTTTGGATATTCGTCATCTTGAGTGTCTGATTTCTTTCTATGGAAACGCCTTGGTTTGGAATCAATCGTTCCGATGGAGATTCTTTCAAATACTGAAACTCTCTTCGAGGCGGCCTTCGAGCAGCAACATTTTGACAACACCGCTTTGATAATTTTAGAACATGAACATTAGGAGTTTGGTTCTTGATTATTCCTTCTCCAAGACTTGTTCGTACCTCGGATCCGATAGTACAACTCATCGGTCTGATGACCGGAGCAACCCATCGTGTGTTGGCATGACTCCTTGGGTGTAACGTCCTCATTCGACGAGTACGTTTTCTTTTGGGAATTCAATGCTTTGTTAGCATCTTCAGGAGTCACATGTCTGAGGCTACGTTTTCACGAACATCGGCCTTCAACAGGCTCCTGGACTTCGACACGCAATCCAATGCGATCAGTTATAGGACTTTTCCTATCCTGTGTTCTCCTCCACTACTTAGGAGGATGACTATGACCTCCAGGTGGAAAAACTACTCGAGATCTGTGATCGTTATCTTAAAAATGAGACAAATCCACACTATCGCGGATCTCCACCGGCAGGGATGAACTCGATAGAATCGAAGAAACTTGTGCAGAACATCTTCTGTCTTGACCTTAGCACGGGTCAGACTTGAGTGACCCGTGGGCTGGACGGTCGGATCTGAGTGGCCCACGAGCTAGAGAATCGGATCTGAGTGTTTCGCGTTATTCGATCTTTTCGGCCACCGTCTTGGACTATGGCCTCCATACCTTGTGCAGTTTTTGTGGCTTCTTTTCCACTTCTTCATTCTGTAATTTTCTAGCCTCTTGCATAAGAATTCTTGCATGTGCAAGCAATGAGAGGTGTTTCTGGATCCGCTCTTGGAGAGTCGATCGGTTTCTTTTGATGCGAACCCATTCGTTCTTCGCTGGTTTGAAGGAGGAGGGGTTGTCCACTCGCTGTTGTGGTGGTTAGCGCCTCCTGGATTTCAGATCCGCTTCATAGCGAATTCCATCAACTAGCTCCAAGGCTTTGGCCAGCTGGTGTGTGAGGTGTTAGCGTCGCCTCTGACGTGCTCTCTTTGATAGAGCGGGCACATCATCAACGGTCAACCCCTTGCTCAAGGGGTTTAGATCCGTGATTTCAGCCTCGTCAGATGCCGACGGGGCGTCGCAAGCTACAAGTACAGCGGTGGCGGGAAGATCTTCATCATGGGCTTCTGAAGCTGAAGTCCAATGAGTCTTCTTGGAGTAGGCCTTCCTGCACCTGCGAGGAGAGGCCGATCTGGAGGAGGAGGACAAGTATTCCTCATACTTCTCCTGGTCGAACTCATATTTGACCTCTGTTTCAACCGGGATGAGGATCCAAGGTTGCGACACGTCAGCTTTCATAGAAAGGCTGTCAGCTCCCACTATGGTCGCCAGTTTGTTTTCATAGAAAGTCACTTTCGTGATGGATTTCATTATAACTTTAGCCTTTTACAATGAATTCAAATAACAAAAATAAAAGAAAATACAACTCTCTCGAAAATATACACAAGATCCGTTTATCAACTCTTGCTTGCGCGGGTTCTTCATCGGTGCCAGGGTTTATTCGTGGACGACCGCGGATCGGATCCGGTTGTCAGAAAATTGACGGAGCTCCTAGCTCACCAAGGAAATATTCGCTTGAAGCGCTGAAATCAACCAAGCGAAATCAGTAGCTCTTCTCGAGATTAAGACAAAACCTAATCTCAAGGAACGGTCGTACGGGGCTTCGAATCCTTCGAATGACTTCTCCTTTGTGCTGAACTTCGCCGGGATCTCGTTAGCCTTTGCTGAAATTTCATGCTCCTTGACTCTTCAATTTAGCAGCACCTCGTCCTCTCAATCAAATTCTAGATCTGCAAAATGGGGGCCTTGGACTGATATTTATAGGCCTCGGGTGCTGTTATTTGGATGAGAATGAGTAATTTGGTCTTATCTTTAGTTAACAACAGCCCAACCATGTTCATGGAAGATATCAAGTCAGTTGGGAACCCCTGGAACAGATAAATCCTGCAAAAACTGCTTTAAAACCGTCAAAAATGTGTCCGGGGGTTGAAACAGCGCGACGGACTCTGCTGACTCGCGGGGGCACGGGTCAGCAGGGTCTGACAGCGCCTGCGCGGGTCGGACAGATCCGACCCGAGCTTGCACGGGTCGGTCAGATCCGACACGCGCTGGCGTGGGTCGGCCTATGTCATCCTGCGCTGGCGCGGGTCTGTTGCCTTTGCTGAGTTGTTCTCTTTTGGTGCTTTTTCGGGATTTGTTCTTTTCGCTATTCATGTATTTAGTCGACTTGCTGACTTGTATGCTTCGTTGCAGGACTGAACGTCGAACGTGTCGACTAATTAGGGCTGCACGTGTTGGTTGACATGCACACATTGATTGATGCGCACGTGTTGACCACGCACGAGCTGATTAATGCGCGCGTGTTGACTGACATGTGCAAATTGATTGACGTGCGCGTGTTGACTGACGCGCATGAACTGATTGACACGCGCGTGTTGACCGACGCACGTGGTTGATTGACATGCATGTGTTAACCGACGCGCACGAACTGATTGATGCGCACGAACTGATTGGCGCGCACGTGTTGACCGACGCGCACGAGCTGGTTGACTTGAATCTTCTCGATTCGTCCACTCTTTGCTTCGAGTTTCGTGCGGTCTCTCATAGGCATTTTAGACGCCTACACTTGTGGCTTTGGTTATCACAATAAACAATATATATCAATTTGAAGGTGATATATTCTTTGATTTCTTTGTGCTTAGCATAGTAAAAGCCCCCTAAAATTTTACAAAAAATACCCCGAAAGTTGTGCTCTATTTGAATTTCTTTGTGCTCTATTTGAATTTCTTTGTGCTCTATTTAAAAGTAATTTTTACTATGCCAAGCTCCTAATAGTTTACAAAAATCCCCCTAAAAGTTTACAAAAAATACCCCAAAAGTATTATATAAATAGTTACTATAGTAAAATGGGCAAATGGGTGGCCCATTTATTAAATGGGTGGGCCAAAACCCGCCTATTTATAAAATATTAAATGGGTCATAGATAGGTAAATGGGCAACATGTTCACCTATTTATGGCCTGCTTCTTTAATATCCACACCCACCCATTTAACACCCCTACTTTAGGATAGGGAGGAGGCATCGGGGAGGTTCCTCGGGGTGATTCAACCGGTGTGATAGTGAGGTCGCATGCTTGACGCGATCTCTTTACTGCATGGCAGCAATGTGAGGAGTCTGTGGCTGAACTATACGTTGGGCTCCAGAAGGGGGGGTGAGTCCCCGATCGTTGGTCTCCAGAGGGTGAAGAGACTACGGAAGTAGCTTGTTGCGGCTGTGGAAACCTGCTAAGGGAGCTCGCTGGTGAAGTAACAAGCTACTGTTGGAGGGATTGAGAGATCTTCTAAGCTTTTTCCTCAAGCTGAGCTTGAGTAACGTAGCTCTGGTATGGTCCTCCAGGGACTAGCCTTATGCTCAGAACCAAACATGTTTGTTCGAAAAAGAAAGAGGCCCCATGGTAGGGGCCAAACCGTTGGTGGTTTAAATCACACAGTTAAAAGAGAAGGTGGATAGGAATTGGGTTGATTCAGGGGCTGCTCGCTTTTTTGAATATTTGATTTGGAGTTAGGTTGTTCATCCCTATACGCATAAGAACTCATAAGATGACAGGGACTAGTTCCTCCGTTATTCCTCCAACAATCAAGTCAGCTAAGCGCTTGAGTGAGAATATGAGAAAAATACAGCGGGATGATGAAAATGCTGAGAAATTACTTACCCTTGTATTTGGAATAGTTTTTCTTTTTATAGCCAAGCAAGAGGGGTAGTTTAGTCTTTTTGGTCGAGTCTGAGCTGGCGGCTAAGTCAGCATCTACTTTACAGGTGTCGATTGTGGATCAGCTATGGGATGGGCACTGTCATTTTGCTAATAATGAGATGCAATGGGCAGCGCACGAAACCGGTATGGTCCGATGTGTCATAAATAGTGTCAAGAATATGGAAATGATGGTGCCTGCCAGGAATTTAATATGATGCCGATGCACTGTTAACGGGGGGAGGGTGGGTTCGGGGGGTTCAAGGTCAAAATCATGTGATGCCGATGCACTATTAGCGGGGGGAGGGTGGGTTCGGGGGGTTCAAGGTCAAAATCATCTTTTGGCTTGTAACGAGGGGTGTCGAGAAGTAACGTCTTTTGAGTCAACCTCACACGGTGTCGAATAACTGGTCAAGTAGGCTCATAGCGAGTCTTCTTCGACAAGAGGACCGACAAGTACCACCCTTTGAGTTAACCTCAGGAGATGTCCACTCGGCGAGTCGGCTAACTCGGGATCTTAGCGCTCCTGATCGTCAATTTGATTTAAGCGGTGCATGTAGAAGGACACTAGTCCATTGCTAGCAAAGAGCCATATTTTGGTGACTGAAATCACCATAATTTAGATTTTTTTTTAATTTATTTTATAGTTTAGACTTTATTTTCTTGCACTATTCGCCTTGAGGCTAGAACCCTCTTGGGATTAGTTTTTATTTTTGTTTATTTTTTTTTTCTTTGCTTCACCTTGAGGCTAGGGAATTGCTTTTTTTTAAGTTATGGAACTAATACTTGTGGGAACTCTAGAAATTGTATGAAACTAACTAGTAGATTTAATTCTAGGTTCCTCATATCTCTAATTGAATCCTCCATCTTTTACTGTCTTTATTTTCCTCTTTATTCTTAATTATTCTCTCATTTGTTTCTTGATTTTATTTCCTTCATTTTCTTTCATCCTTTTTCTTAGTTTTGTTTGCATTTACACTTTATTACATCCACTCTTTATCTCTCCACTCTCAATCTTGTTTTGTTTTTTTACATACAATCACTCTCACTCTCTCTATCTCTCCACAATCACATACATCAATCCTAATTGTCATACACACAACATAACAACTGATTTTGATTTTCTCCTACAAAAACATTCCTCATGGGATTGATAACTTTTTATACTATAACTTGATGGTTGTGCACTTCCAACTTTAGATATATATTTTTATGCCCCGTCAAGAACCGATTTTGATTTTCTCCTACAAAAACATTCCTTATGGGATTGATAACTTTTTATACTATAACTTGATGGTTGTGCACTTGCAACTTTAGATGTATACTTTTATGCCCTGTCATGAATCCACAAAGAACAATCTTCAAATCCATGAAGAAGTTTAATAAGAGGAATTTTACAGAAAAAGGAGATCTAATAATTTTGGGGTTACTTGACTCTTCTTAAATAGAAAAATAAATTAGACTCTTAGTAAGACTAGAATTACAGAGAAATTGAAAGTATCAATTCCTACCCTAAACAAGAGTCCCTATAACAGAGGAATAAATTATGAATTAGAATTGAATTTGTTTTCTAATCTAAATTGACTTTGACTTTATTACTAGAAATAAATAGGAGCTAATTATGTTTTAGTTTTTGCCAAAAACTGGGAAGACTAATGTGATTTCAAAATCTATCAATTTGGATATTTTGTCTCATTGAGATATGTGATTTTTAGATATAATATTATCAGAATCTACCTTTTAGATTGGGAGATGTTTTCTTTCTTTACTAGTAAGTCAATAATTTATTCGTATCTGCATTTGATTTGTGAATGTCCCATTTTTTCCATAAGTTTGCTCGTTATACGTCCTAAATCATATGTTTACACAAGCAATGCATCCCTGATATACGTTACATGGCCACAAACCACTTCCTTTATTTTATCATTTGCTAGATGGCTTTTTAACTATGTGTTTGTTACACATCAGCAATGAATCCTGAGACTACTTTCAGGCACCCTTGACTTCAATGACACCAACTATGCATGATTCATCTATCAGCTTATTTGTCTTCTTATCCAGCTCTAGCTTCGCTTTGTGAGTTATTAATTTCTGATTCCTTTTAGACTATGTCTATTACTTTCGCCTTCATGAAGTGGCTATTATGTATTTGGTTTACTTCCGTCTTATTATCTGTATGTTATTTGAATGATATTGTTATCATAGGATATCTATCTACATATTTCTTTTATTTCTTTTATTTGTGGGACTTTTTGACTATTTCTATATGAGTATTTTTATTTGCTTCAGCTCAGTATTTATATTGTATACTTGCTTTTGTTGTACGTCAATTTCTTTGTATTTGTGACTATGTATTTTTCTATAATATTGTTCTAATTGTGGTTATTGAAATGTATGTACTGATCTAACACATAGGCTTGAGTATATGATATTCTTTGGTTTTTGGTCTGCTTACATATGCTACCTAGCCTAGTCACATGCCCATCATGCTATTCCGGGACACTAAGCGTGATAATAATTATAGGGCTTAATTAGAAAAACTTATGAGAATTCAGAACCTAAGAGCAATTTCAATAGTTTGAGAGACTAATATCAAAATACCTTAAGAATTTGGCGACTTAGTAGCCAAGGATTAGTCTTGGGGTTGGGGCGTTGGGCGACAAATGCACCGACAATATTAGTGGCCCACATGAGAAAGAACTCTCATGAAGAAAAGAAGCTCAATGGTGTCATATAATTAAAGCCCAAATCATTTAGCAGAGGATATAATTCTTAAAGAATTTTCGTGGATGTGGAGCCCATAAAAATGAGTTTTGGAGGAGTTTTCAGGGAAATTTTTTTAGCAGTATTCACCATTGTGTTTTAGAAGAGAACAGAGAGAAAATAAACTAGACAAGTTATGGTTTGTTTCTTCTTCTTAGCATGAGAGAACTGTTGAATTAATCTTGTTAAGATAGTGTTATCCATTTCCTATGTTAAGTTAGTTGGTTAGTTTTCCAGTTAGTTATTTTCTTTTCAGGTCTCTTGTGCACGTTTGCATGTTTGCACAATTCCTTGTATTCAGCTTTTTAGTTTTCTTTATATATATCAGAAAAGGTGTGGTGTGTGATTAAGTCGCCAAAATTAAGATCTTCCTCTTCTTCTTCCGTGTGTGTGTACGCATCCATCAACAAGAGATTTTATCAAACATTTGGTATCAGAGCGTTGTTAGGTTTGGATGCTAAAGATTATGCCGGCGGATGCATCACCATCGAGCAGCGGAACCGGCAGTACGGTGATGTTAAAGACAGCTAGAAGAGACGGCTCAGTTGCTCTTCGTGAGCCAGTTTCTCTTCAAAACCCGCTGCTCACGAAGAGCAACTACTGAGCATGGGCGCTCAAGATGAAGGTGTATATACGTGCACAAGGTGTATGAGATGCCATTGAGCCCGCTAACCCAAACGATGCGGTAGAGATGCGGAAAGATCAGATGGCTCTTGTTGCCATCTATCAAGCTATCAGCGAGGAGACACTTCTCTTGTTAGCATAGAAGGAGACGACCAAGGAGGCGTAGGAGATGCTGAAGACAATACACATGGGCGCTGAGCGCGTCAAGGAAGCAAAAATTCAGACTCTGAGAAGTGAGTTTGAAGGTCTTCGCATGCGTGAAGCGGAGACGCTTGATGACTTTGCTGCAAAGCTGACCACCATTGTCAACAAGATTCATGCATTGGGCGACAAGATAGATAAGGCCTATGTCGTCAAAAAGCTTCTCCGCGCTATCCCTTCCAAGTTCCTTCAGATTGCATCCACCATTGAACAGTTTGGAAACCTCAACACGATGATTGTAGAGGAACACGTCCTGTTGACGAGTGAAAAATGGAAGGGAATCAAGCAAAAGGAGAAGGAGAGAGTTCATCCAATTCTTATAAAGGACGAGGAACTAGTAGCGGATGCGGTCGTGGCCATGGGTGTGGACGTGGTCATGGTCACGGGCACAGTGAAGGTGGTCGTTGGAGCGAGTCCAATCATCATGAGAGAAAGTTCGACAAGACCAGGGTAAAATGTTACGATTGTCAGAACTATGGACACTTTGCCTCGGAATGTCGTTCTAAGAAAAAGGATGAAAGGACTCACATGGTGGAGGTGCAAGGGGACGATGATGAACTAGCTCTCCTGGTGATAGCAGTTTGTGATAGTAAGGACCATGCGCAGCTAGCAACGGAGGGAGTAATGCTATATGAGGAGAAAGTGAAGCCAAAACTAGACGGAGAAGAAGAGGTAGTGCACGAGAGTACTGGTGTGTTTATCTAGACAGGAGCAAGCAACCACATGACAGGCTGCAAGAAGTGGTTCTCTGAACTTGATGAGACTGTAACTTTGACTTTGAATTCCAAAGATCTTCTACATGTATTTGTGTAGCTGCGATATTTATTTGAGCCATCTTGAGATACTTGCAAACAATCTTAATTTTCTCCTAGGATAATTAGATGATTTGAGACTAAATAATTTCATTTCTTCTATTCCATCTCAATATAATGATGATCTTTATTTCCTCCCATACAATGTCTCAGATGGGGACATCTTAATGCTAGCTTAATAACTAATATTGTAAGAGAATTCTATTATAATCTTTTGTCACGCACTCTCTTGACAAGCATGTGACTAGGTAACATAGCATATATAATCAGGCCAAAAACCACCCAAATTGTATACTTAACCCTATAGTAATGACCGCTATATACATCTCAATCATTATAAACAAAATAGAATCAAAGAATCATATGTAAAAGCAAATACAAGGAGTTGAGATTGACATAAGTAAATATTCAATACAAATACATAGTGGAAGCAAAATACTTAAACAAATATCAAAAGTCTTATAGATAATGAATAAAATTAAAAATATCATGACTCTAATATCAATGTTACCAACTCACATACATAAAGCTAGACCATAGTGGCACATAAGTCTAATAAAACAACTACTACAACTGGCATGTACATCATAACTACTTAGAGTAGAAAAATGAACACATAAAATCCGGTAAAAGGCTAAAACTAAACTAAATAAATGGATAGGCAAGCTGGTTGATAGAAAACTTCATTTATGGAAGATTATTGGATTTCGATGTGCACCAAAATAGGGGTGGAATTTCTAGGTTCGTCATTGGTCTACAAATAAGGACGGTCAGAAAGCCATCACACAAATGGTAAAATGAAGGATGGTTTGTGTATACGGAATGTGTCTCATGAATGCGTGATTGGTTTAAGCATAAGAAAAGTTGTATGACAATGTCACTTTGCTAGCTTTCATTAAAAGAATATGCATCTGACAAATCTATAACATAGACAACATGAAAGCATGATAACTAGAGCAATATCAACATAGTGATAGCACTAAGAGTGCACCTTCCTCCAAGAGTGTGACGTGAATGTAGTGCGTATATCTAACTAATTGGCTTTTACTTAATCCTATTTAGGAAAAGCTCTCACGGTAATATGTGTGTTTGGTGTAGGCACTAGGAAAGTTACTTGGATTCTTACTTTACTTCGTTTTATGTGCATATACTCATCTGGAACTAGCACTCAAACACAACCCCGAGCTACACATCATCTATGAGACGTCCAAATCCTTCCTATTAATTAGCCCACATGAATATTTCTATTATATGATTATACATGATATGTGTGACACCCCCACTTTAGTTCCACATGGACTAGTGTGAAGAAATATTAGTGGCTTAGAGAAGCCCAAGGCCCAAGAACAACTAGTGCTAGCATTTTAACAGTGGATTTCAGCCAACATCGAGTTTCTCTCCATGGACCTATCGCTCGCATGCGCCAACGAGCCCGTGGGCCCGGGGCTTAACAAATGGTATCTGAGCAGTTGCCAGCCGGAAGTGTGGAGCTATGTGCTATATGGGGTTAAGTGCTACACCGTGTGGATGCGGTGAAAACCACCTCTAGGGTCAATCGCTTGGCAGTGATACTCGGATGTACCAATTATCATGTCGTGATGACGAGGATGTTGTCTTTGTAAGGTGGGGTGAATGTGACACCCCACTTTAGTCTTACATGGACTAGTATGAAGAAATATTAGTGGCTTAAATAGAGAAGCCAAAGGCCCAAGAACAACTATAGCTAGCATTTTAGCAGTGGATTTTAGCTTACATCGAGTTGTTCTCCGTGAACCTATGGCTTGCACGCGCCAACGGACCCGTGGGCTCGGAGCGTGACAATATGTTATGCACTAGACCCAAATAACTCTACTTATAGAGAACATCCATCTCGTTGGGTGCCCTATTTGACTAGATTTTGAAGGCAAATGAAAGATGCTTGTCAAATACCAAAGCATGTCATCATAACTTGATACACGTAAATACTTAATCTCTTTCTTAGTTTCTCTTTCTTTTTTTATCATGTTTTATACTTTGCAACTGTGAGCCTCTAAAATCTAACACACACACACAAAAACTTGAAGAATATCCTCCAATATATGAATCATTCGATCCGATTGTCCATTGGTTTACAAATGATAAGTGGTGTAAAATTTCAATCTAGTGCCCAACCTCTCATGCATACTTTGTAAAATTTGAGAGATGAATTGAATATATTGATCTGAAATGATGGAAACTGACACTCCATAAAATCGTAGTATTTGTTGTATTCACTACGCTAAACAATCAATAGTTATCCATTAATAAAGGAATAAAGTGAGCCACTTAGTGAGTCAATAAATAATTACCCGAATTGCGTTTTTTAGCTTTTGTCTCATAGGAAAACCTGTCACAAAATCCATAATAGTATGCTCCCATCTCTATTTTGGTATTGACAATGGTTAAAATAAATTTGCAGTCCTCTGCTCCACTTTCACTTATTGCCACCTAAGATATTTGGATACGCATCAACCATGTCATGTTTCATATTGTCCTAACAAAAGTGCAATTTTAGGTTATTGTACATCTTCATTTCTAGGATGGACTAAAAACATCAAACACTGAGCTTCATCGAGCAATTCTCTATGAATTTCACCTTCTGGAATATACAAATGGTTGTCTTTCCTCAAATAATTATCTCTATGAATTTCGATGTCTTTCTTGTTGCCTTCAGGAATTCTCTTTTTAACCTTAATGACCTTCTCATCATGCGGTTGTTGCTTCTTAATACACTCAATCAACAAAGTTTCTACTTATATTCTAACAATTCATAACTACCAGGTAAAATAACTTTAATATTATGATTCTCCATCTCTCTAAAATTAACTCTTGTTTTGTGAGCCTCATACTGCTTAGGATCCTACTAAGTGCACTAGGGACAATATTTACCTTGTGTGGATGATATTAAAGATCGATATCATAATCTGCCATGAGTTCTAACCATCTCCTTTGGCGTATATTTAACTCCTAGTTATTAATATACTTGACAATTTTATGGTCAGTGAATACTTTCACCTTTTCTCCTAGAATATAGTGCCACCAAATGTTCAATTCATTAATCATTACTCTTAACTCCAAATTGTGAGTAGGATAATTGCCCACATGTGGCCTTAATCGTTAAGAAGCATAGGTAATCACATTCCTGTTCTGCATTAATACATACCCCACTAGAAATCCTAAAGTGTCAGTGAGAATTGTAAATTTATCGTTCCCTTCGGGTAACGTCAATACTGGTGCTGTCATTAGGCAAATGTTAAGAGTTTCAAACGCTTCTGTCATTAGGCAAATGTTAAGAGTTTCAAACGCTTTTTTTAATTCTATTGTTCAGCTGGATTTCTTGCCCTTTTGAAGCAACTTCATCACTATTGTTGCAATTCATAAAAAGTCTTTGATGAATCTCTGGTAATAACTCGTCATCCCTAAGAAACTATGAACTTCCCCTCATTTATCAGCAGTGTTATCTTCAAGACTACTTCTACTTTACTTGGATCAATAGATAAACCTAGATTTAATGTTCCCTAGATAAGATACACTTTTTACCTAAAATTCATACTTTTTTTTTGGTAAATGAAATATTTTATTTATTTTCCAAATTGGAAGATCAGCGCAGCATGATGCTCAGCAACTGAGAATACAAGAAAAATATATCAAAAACTCACAAAACTCAAATCACACAGAACATAACCATGCTCTGTTAATTTCCGAGAAAGAACCATTGAGTATGCTGGAAAAAATGCTAAACTTTATTTCCTTGAAAACCTGATCAGCTGTCTTGCATTTTGATTTGAAAATTCTGGCATTCCTCTCTATCCATATGCTGTAAATTGAAGTGGTGAGAGCCATTCTTTTGATTTTCTGTTTGAAGCCTCTTCCTCTCAACCTGAAGCAGTACCAGTCACTTATTTGATCTCATACACATGACCTCCACTTGAATTGTAACCATTCCATGACCTTGGACCAAACACTCATTGAAAAAGGGCAATCAAAAAAGAGATGATCCCTACTTTCATGTCTGGAAGTACAGCACAAGCAGCAGCTATTATTAGATACAACCCCCCAATTGCTAAGTCTGTCTTGAGTTAGCAATCTATTTTGGAAAGCCAACCAGCTGATGAACGAATGCCTGGGGGTATTGGTGGTCTCCTAAATTGTATTGTGCCAAGGTACTAAAGTTGAAGCAGGAGAAAGAGCAGTATAGAGAGCTGATATACTTACAACTGAATCCCTACAACAGGATTGGATGAGTAGTTTCAGGTTTTCAACTCCATTAAAAATCCTCAGTGCATTGTCTCTAGTCTTCAGAATCTGTTTCCATAGCCAAGAGTTCCCATTTTTTCCTTGAACTGACCAGACATCACATTGTTTTAAATATGTACTATGAATCCACTTTATCCACAAGCTTTCCTTATTAATATGAATATACCAAAGGGTTCTCAAAATAGAAGCAAAATTCCAGATTAGAGCTGAATATATACCCAGACCACCATTTTTCTTGCTCAGGCAAACTCTCTCACAAGAAATGAGAGGAAATTTTTGAGCCTGCTCAGAACTGCCCCACAAGAATTTCCTGCACATCTCATCAAGCTTCTTAAGAACTCTCACTGGTAAGAGGTAATTAGATGTCCAGTAGATTTGAATACCAAGCATTATACTCTTGATAATTTGTAACCTTCCTGCATAAGACAGCCCCCTATTTTTCATGCACGCCTGAAATTGATCAGAAACTTTATTTAGAAGAGGAGAGCAATCCACAAAAGACAACCTCTTGCATATCATAGGGACGCCAAGATATTTTATAGGCAATGCACCCTCAGGGAAATTCAAGATGTTTCTAACAGTGTTTTTGAAGTTGTCATCAACTCCTTCATAAAAGATTTTGCATTTATCAACATTTGCTTCCAGACCTGAGACATTACTGAATTCTCTGAAACAATTGAAGAGCTTACTCACTGAAAGAATGTCTCCTTTAGAAAAGAGCAAAAGATCATCAGCAAATATGAGGTGTGTAATCTTAAGCTCACCACACCTAGGGTGAAATTTAAAGGATCTGTCATCTTTAAGCTTGGACAGATTTCTGGATAAGTACTCCATCCCCAAAATGAACAAATAAGGAGATAAGGGGTCACCTTGTCTTAACCCTCTTTCTCCCTTGAAGTAGCCATGGAGTGAGCCATTAAGTGAAATAGAGTAATTGGGAGAGGATATACAAGCCATGATCCAGTTTATCATCTTAACTGGGAACCCAAGACCTTTTAACATATCCTTTAGAAAACCCCAATTAATAGTATCAAAGGCTTTTTTCATATCAATACTTAATATGACCCTGGGGGAGATGTGTTTCCGATTGTAATTCTTTACTAACTCATGAGCAAGGAGAATATTGCTTGTGATTTGTCTTCCTTTCACAAAGGCACTTTGTGCCTCATTTACTAGATACCCCATAATAGGCTTAATCCTGTTAGCAAGAATTTTAGAAATAATTTTGTAGATGCAATTGCAACAAGCAATTGGCCTAAAATCAGATTGAATCTTTGGATAGGTCACTTTTGGAATCAATGTGATGGCTGTAGCATTAACTGCACTTAGGAGCTTACCAGTGTTGAAGAATTCTTCAATTGCTAAGGTTATGTCATCCCCAATAACACTCCATGCAAATTTGTAGAAGGACATGCTATGTCCATCAGGACCAGGAGCTTTGTCTTCTGACATAGAGTGAACTGCAATTCTGATTTCTTCCTTGGAAACTGAAGTAGATAGAGCATCAGCTTGTGCATTATTAAGGCAAGGACCACAGTAAAGAACATTGAGATCAGGTTTTGATGTAAGAGAAGTTGAGCCCAAAAGAGTTTTGTAGAAAGTAACCAGCTCATTAATAATATCATTCCCTTCAGTGATTCTATTTCCTGCACTGTTGTACAGCACCATAATTCTGTTTTGATGTCTTTTTGCTTTGATAGCAGAGTGGAAAAAACTAGTGCATCTATCCCCTTTCACATTCCATTGAATTCTAGCTTTCTGATGATAGAAAGACATCTCACATTCCAGTAGTTTATTATAGTGAGCTATGCAGATTTTTTCCTGGTTTATCAAATCTGAGTTTAGAGGATCCCTTTGAAGATTGCTTTGCATAATATCCAAATTCATTTTTGCTCTAATCACCTGTTCACTGATATTGTGAAAATTCCTCTTATTAAGATCCTTCAGTGCAATTTTTAGAAGCTTCAGTTTTTTTACTACAGAATACATTGTGTATCCTGAAATTGAACTTTGCCAAACAGAGGAAACAGTGTGCATGTAACTCTCATGCTTTGTCAACATTTTAAAAAACTTGAAAGGTTTTTTTCCCCTATCCACTACTGTCATAGATTGAGACCAAAGCTAGAGAGTGATCAGAACAGCTTGGGAGAAGGAACTCAACATGACTTGAATTATAAGAGTTTAACCAAGATTCATTTATCAAGGCTCTGTCAAGTCTACACCAGACTCTGGAGATTGAGTCTTGTTTGTTGTTCCATGTGAAAAAACAACCCTCAGTTTTCATATGGGAGAGTTGACATGTGTCTATAAAATCCTTGAAATCAGCTGTTTCTGCATCAGAGACCACAACACCTCCTAGTTTCTCTTCACTGTTAATTATGGTGTTAAAATCACCATAAAGAATCCAAGGTATACTCCCAGCACTTTGATGAATTTGACTTAGTTCTTTCCAGAGATTTTTCCTTTCCTCCAGATGATTGTAGCCATATATAGAGGTTATTAGGCAATCCAATCTATCATCCAACGATTTTACTTTACAGGTTATATGCTGGGCAAAAAGACTATCTACATTAACTTCCAGTATATTAGGATTCCATAGAATCAAAATCCTAGCTCTTCCTGTATAATTTGCATTTGAGAACCATTTCCAGCCACTGGCAATCTTCTTTGCAGAGATAGAAAGCTTATCTATTTTAATTTTTGTTTCAACTAGAGCCAAAAAAGAGAGCTGATACTGCATAATATGAAGCTTAGCTACGTGTTGTTTTGAGGACTTGTTTAGTCCTCTAATGTTCCAGAAAGAGAGGTTCATAAGATAGATGTTCCCCCCCTATCCACTGAAGAGGAGTCCATTTCTAAATCATTAAGATGAGCAAAAGGATTTCTAAGAGTAGGAACATTGATCATACCAGCTATTTGAGATTTGGCAGCTGATCTTTTGACACTAGTAGAAAACACTGGTCCAAACTCCTGATTTAAATTTTTCCCAAGTTTTTTAACTCTGGAAATACCATCTGACATACTCCTGGCTTCTTCACTAGTCTTTTGTTACATAACATGCACAACGTGCATAGGAGCAGAGACAACAGTTTGATCTCCTTGAACACTCCCCTCGCAAATAATTTGCTTCCTGGATACATCTACTTGAGCTTTCAATACATCCTCAGCAGTCCTCAATTGATTCCCCATATTCCCAGTATCAGTGATGTCAGTATCAGCCTGTATCACATTTTTTGGCACCCATCTTTGAATTCTGGGGTATCTCTTGCAGAAATTTGTATTATGACCCACAAGTTTACATTTATCACACCACCTAGGTTTAATTTCATAAATCACCCTTTGATTCACAATTTTACCATTTGGACCATGTATAGGAATACAATCAGGTAGAATGGCTGGCATATGAACTTCCACCAGAACCCTAGCATAAGCTAATCTTTGTTCGTTTGCTGTAAGCTTATCAGTAGCAATAGGCCTACCAACCTGGCTAGCAATTTTACTAATAGCATTAGGAGTCCATAAGTTGAGCCTTAATCCAGGTAACTGTATCCAAACAGGATATATATTTTCATTTATCTTGACCATGTCTTCCTCATTTGTCCATATTTTTAATAACAGGGGTCTTGAGCCAAAGAACCAAGGGCCAGAAGCAAGGATATCCTCCATTTCCTCATTATTCTTGAATTTAAACAGGAATAAACCTGGTTTAAGCAACAAAACTTCAGGACAATGTGCCCAGACTTTTTGAACAAAATTATCCATGGCCTTAAACTTAACATTTAGGCCTAATACTTGACCAATCAAAGAGAATTGCCAGTTTGAATTACCCTCATTCCGTTCATCCTCATTAAAATTAACAAACTCTTTGTTCTCTGAATCCACATAATTCAAACTCATGCCGCAGCCAGATTTCCTGTTATCTGCAAAAAGACTAACCCAGGTCTTCTTGATGTTGTCTTGCTCTTTTCCCTTAACAGGATTTTGATCTATATGATTCTCTGAAGAAGGAAAACCTTTACTATCATCTATTTTCTCATCAATAGGAGCCAATGGAATAGGAGACTTAGGATTTTTATCAAATTTGTTCATCACATTTGAATTCAAAGGAACAGAAGCAGATTCAAGAACATGATAATTTGAATCAAAAGAACTAGCCGAGATCAAAGGATGATGCTGACAAGAATCAACAACAACTTCGACCTCATCAGCCCAAGAAGTCTTACCAGAAGAGCTAGGAGCCTCAGATCCCTGACGAGCAATCACCTGAGGAGAGATTTGATTCATATTAGATTCAGATCGCGAACGATTAGCCTGACGATCAAAGCTCAGATTCCTACTAGAGCCATGAAATGGAGCTTTCAAGATGTCCACCATTAGCATCTTCTTTTTTTCACCCTTTGGCCCCGTTGACCCCATAGAATTCAATAAATCCTCCTCCTCTTCAATTGATCCCACATCGGAATGATCTGAAGGAATCACCGATCTCGAAGTTGAAGAATTAAATCCAACATTAAGGATTTTTTTCCCATTATTTTTCCTCTTTTTTGGCATTTTTTTACCACGGCGGGGGCGCAAGATAGCGGATGAATTTCACCCAGCTATCGTGCACCTAACCGCCCATTCTTAGATGGATTGTAGTACAATAAAGAGTCTTACAATTAAGTAAATGATTGTGAACAAAGGTAATTCCCTAAAATTCATACTTGCTTAGCTTGCCGAACAAACATTCTCTTTACATAATTTCTAAAATCAACCTGAAATTCTCTTCATGCTCTTCCAGTACGTTTAAGTATGTCATAATATCATTGATATACATGACTACAAATTGATTTATACATTGTGAAAACACACAATTCATAAGACTAGTGAAGATTGATAGAGAGTTCATCACGCCAAATGACACAACAAGAAATTCAAAATGCCCATAACGTATCCTAAAAGTTATCTTTGAAATTCTTTTTTCTTCACCTTTAATTGGTGATAACTAGATCTCAGATTAAGTTTGACAAAAGTGATCTCTTCATATTTGATCAAATGAATCATTAGTTCTTTTAATAGATATTTATTCTTGATGGTGGCTCAGTTCATCTCCTAATAGTCAATACACATTCTCCCACTACCGACTTTCTTTCGAACTAGCTAAATTGAGACTCTCCAAAGTGAAACACTCATTCTAGTGAAGCCCTAGACGAGCAACTCTTCAATTTGAACCTTTAACTCTTGAAGTTCTCTAAGCACTATGCAATAAAGTGATTTCAAGATAGGACCAGTAAGAAATAGGGCACTAGTAATGGGCTAATCTACCATCAATGCCCTAAAATATGTCACCATTGAACATTAGTGATGGCTATTAGCCTATCACTAATATTTTCATCACCAATAAGCATTGGTGACGGGGTAAGCCATCACTAATGATTATTAGTGACCTTGGCAATGGGGTAAGCTACTACCAATGATCATCAGTGATAGGTAGCTATTGGCAAAAGGGATAGATTAGTGATGGACGTGTCCATCACCAATGGCCATTTGTGGCAGGGCCATGGCCATCGCTAATGACCATTGGCAATGGAAATAAGTCTATCGCTAATAGTCATTGGCGATGGAATATCCCATTGCCATTATTTAGAACATTGCCAATTGGTTGCCTCGTCACAAATGTTATTAGCATTAGCAATATGTGGGCCCATTAGTAATGGATATTGGTGATGACTCTACTTGTCACCAATGTTTATTTACCTTAAAAATAATATTTTTTATTCCTAGGTAGCCTTCGTATAGGAATACATATATAAAACCTATGAAAATATCCATCCATCAGCCTAATCACAATATCCATTAATACATATCCAACAATCCAACCACAATACATGTTCACAATTAAAATGTTTATCCATCAATTAAACCACACTATCCAATAATCAACGCAATACATCTCCATACTCTAATAATCTTATATCCATCCTTAAAGCAATAAAATCAAAAATAGGATCCAAACTATAATATTTATTGACAAAATCCAAAAGTCCAAACATGTCTAACATAATTCAAAAATCATTAAATATAAAAGCAAGTCTAACTCAGCCCTCGTTATTGTCATTGTCATTGTCTCTATCATTGGCGGTGCTACATTAGAACATCATATCTTACTATTACTTCCTACAGGAGTACTTCCTCTAGCATGAAAAGAATGTAAGTCAACATGATAATATTTTTCAAAAAATTCATAATGCATACATATATGTTTAGACATATATACCTCTCCACTACTAATATCTCTGTGCTCCGCAAATTCTAACTTAGTGGTAGCCATGTACACAGGCCAGGAAAGAGTATCCCTTAAGGGCTCATAATGTCCTCCACAATATCTTAGGATGATTGAGCACCCTCTAACTCATGCATAATTATGGAATGAAAATGGAATGCCAAAGCGGGTTTAGGACTGTCCAACAAGTACTATCCGATTTTACCAATAATGTCTAATGTCTTACATGGTCTCTTTGAGGCCATCGAGCGGCTACTAGTCTTAGTCATACCGGTGGTGAATGTTTAACTCTAGCACTTTATAAAGGCACCCTCTCTTTTTGTTTGGTCTAGAACTATAAGCCCCATTAATGATTTTCTTCCACTATTCTCTGGTCATGCGATTAGGATCTAAAGGGGTGGCTTCTATGCCCTTAGACTAGTGGGCATGGGATGACAGAACATTTTGTGAAGCTTCTAGCGTCGTCTAAATATTGTATGTCTATAAGAAAATATAATTAGCTATTCTAATGAGAAATTATTAAGCATATTCAATGTGAAATTAACTTTATATGCATATCATTAATGTTCTCCAACTTTTCATCCTTATTGTAGCCTTAATGTGGTGTATAAGTTAGTCTAGGAAGAAGGGTTGGCAACATAGTCAAGGGGTTCTATGATATATCAAATTCCGAGTTAATTTGAGTAATGCATGTAACTAGTCATACGAGGTAAGTTCTAATAATTTGATCATATTGGGTTCTCACTTAATATTTATGTTTGATCCATGTGTAGGGAATAGCTCCTAGAAAGTGATTGTATTTTCGAATTGCACTTCTCTAATGTCGTCAAACATCTCCCTTCAAAGTATAGTACTTTGTTAGTATGTGCAGTGGTAATATCATGAATAAAAAACATAACTCACCTTCTTCTCACACTCCCACTCGATATTGAGAGTCATCTAATTATATGGAGGAACCCATTTTTTAGCTCATAGATTCTCTTCCAATCAATGGTTATATCTATAAAGTTTTATTTGAGTATATTCCTCCACCCTCGAAACATCTAGCTCACTCTAGGCATTACATTACCCCTAAGAGTTTGGGTTATCCTCAAGACAATAATGATCCGACAAATTACATACGGATAAAACTTCCATTATAAGAATAATCAAATTATATATATATATATATATATATATATATATATATATATATATATATATA